>PYUH01000216.1:94319-273867 GCA_016808085.1 Suaeda aralocaspica
TTATAGTTATCTATAATTACAATTCCTGATTGTGATCAATATATCAATATATTGAAGTCATGATTGGTATGGGAAGACACGACATCAAATTAGAGATGGAACACAACACTTTTTAATCCAATCTACAATTTTTGAAAGGTGTTAAAATTTGATGACAATCTATCTATCAAATAAATATGGGTAAATAATATATCAAGGAGAGATTTCAACCATTAACATTTTAGGAATTTACAAAAAAAAAAACTATTTGTTAAATGAGATTAGTCAATCTTTTAAAACAACATATTGTATTAGCAAGGCATCGCCATGTTTCAACAATAGCATATAATATAAAGTTTGATTAGAAAATTGATATTCAAAAGAATATAGGATAAAAAAATTAAAAATAAAAAAAATTAAGAAAAAATTAAAAAATTAAAAAAAAAAAAAAAAAACAGCTTGTTTATTACCTACATAAATGTGTCCCAAAGATGCAAATGGTGTATTGGTGTTTTAATTAGATGACTTTTTATCTTGTTCTAATATTTTTTTTTTCTCTAGTTATTACATTGTTACTTGAAAAAACTACAAAAGACAATGATATGGTAAGTGCCACCATGGCACATGAGACTTCCTTCAACACTCGAATAAATGTGTAGATTGGAAGTGAATGAAACTAAGTTTAGCATATAAAATATGATTTAATATTATACTCTAAAAATTTTTCAAACTAATTTATTTAGAATTCCAAATTTAAAAAAGGGAAAAAACCAATTCCCACATGTTTCTTTATTTTAATCTACCCAAATATCTAAAACTTGCCAACTTTTATTCTATCCTCACGAGAACTTAACCACCATATTTTCGTTGTCCCCACTTACCTCCCTTCACAATAGACCTAGGTAGATTACCGGACGCGGTCCGGGCTCTTTTGGATCCTGGTGTTATAGTGTAAGACTAGGCCCACAAATCAAGGTTTTAGTTAAAAACTGAGTATGACGTGTAGTGTCATGTCGACCTGATACATTATTATGAAATAAATAAGGGTGTTATGAGAACATAAAGACTAAGTATTATATGTTTAAAATATAATTTAAGGATGTTTTAAATTCTGATTTTACCAGCTATTTAATAAGGGTTAATTTCCAAAATTTCTTTCGTTGTATATTATATGTTCGGCGCAGTTTTCGTTATAAATGAGTTTAGTTTTTCAGTTTTTAGGTTCCATTATTATTTTCAAATCTGATTTAATTTTAAATCAAGTTCTTAAAAACATGGCTTTAAGGTCCATTGGTACGGCGTCAAATGTTTTCCACGCAACTATTTTCCCCATTGACAGAATTTGGTCTTAGGAAGATAATTGAGCCTCGCCTCTATTGCACGGAAAGTTGTTTAACGTGTAGATTTTGACAAGTGTAAAAATCTATTGGTGGAAAATCATTTTTCCACCACTATTGAAAACTTTACCCACTATTGAAAACATTTTCCATCAAATTGGAGGACAACATTTTCCTCACATTGAAGTAGATTGATTTTCAATAGTTAACCCAAACATGAAAAATGCTTTAAATTGAAAATTTCAACATTGCAACCAAACAACTAAACAATTATATAAACATGAGTTTTAAATGTAAACTGATTTCCATGGCAAAATCATTTTCATCCAAAATGTTTTATACTCTACCAAATGAAACCTTAGAACTTTATCTCATTAATCACTAAATTAATCATTTTATTTTAAAAAGGGAATTTAATGGCCAAAATGGACTATTTTTTGGCCGTTTTATGAATTAATAGTGAGTAGAAAGATATTTCTAAAAATAAATTGTTAAAACCTTAAAGTGTGATTCATTAGTATGGAGTCTAAATTTTTCGTTATTATTATAAGGCTGGAATATTATTTTAGGTATTGAGATAGTTTGGGAACTTATTTGTTTGTTTAATTTTTCAGTATAAATAGCAAATTCTAAACACTATAGTTTTGAAATGAAAACATGATTTCCACTATAGTATGAATTTCCAAACTATATCACCAAGCTCTAAAAGGATTTTGACTCGTGAAAAAAGTGGTTTTTAGGGTATTTAAGCCTACAATCAATGCTCAAGGTATTACATTGTATGTAAAATGGTTCTATGTGGTGATTTTGATATTGAGCAAGTTAGTCTTTCTGTGGATTACACCCCTAGTCACCTCCTTACCTTCAGTAATATGCATGATTGTTGCGATTAACTATTTCACTAACATGAAAGTGTTATTTTAAGAGAAAGGTAGGTGATACTTAATTGTTTAACACGGGCATAATATGATCGATTCATTAGTCCTGTTGCTAGGAATTTAAAAAGGTATTAGTCGTCACGAAAGCGTTTTAGTGATTTGTTCAACAAGTATTAATTCTGTTAAAGCAAGGTAGGTTTGATAAACCTTGACTATATGAACAACTTTGGTTTATAAAGAGGATTAACGGCTTACTATGGGTTGGTGCTCGGCTTTAATGAAGAAGAACATACGAACAATATCTGAATGGCAAAGGTGAGTTTGTGCAGGTTTATGTGTAATTAGGTAATCAGGAACAGTGAAAGATTGATTAAACAATAAAACATTGGACTTGTGTTCATAGATCGATACCCCTGTGCCCCAGAAGACAAGTACTGTCAAGTGTTAACTCGATTAATTGAAAAAATTCCATGATTTTGAACCAAAAAAGAGTATCCACGTGCCATACCAGTGTCCGAGGAGTGTCAAGGGTCCAACACGCTAATTGAGGTGAACTGCGTTCCATGTAACATAGCAACATGGGTATTAGTCAAGTGCATTTTTTTAACGAAAAAGGTGTGTGTCTAATTATACTTTTTCAAAGTCATTTTTCTATTTAAAGGGAAAATTTCACACTAGCTCTGCTGGAGTCATGCTCGTTCGCCTCTCTGTTGGGATCTTGGTTTTAAAAGGCGCAAGGGACTGGAGTCAAGAGCAAGGGGACTTGGGTCTAAGCGCAAGCAGAGCAAGGCGAAGGCACACGCCGTTTGGATAAAAGGCGCACTTTGAAAATGAAAAAAGTTAAGGCAAAAAAGAAATTTTTAAAATTAAAGATAGTAACATAGAGAGATATTAAAACAATTATGAGGTTGATAACATTAGGATACAGTGTTGATGATCATACCTCGAGTTTGATGATGCAGCAAGAAAAAAGTGGCCACATGGGGGAACTAATAGATATGGGGATTCGTGCCTTAGGAAAGCATCTCGGGTGGAATGTGGTGTGGTTGTCACCATTTTACCTAGGCATTACACGGCAAATCAAGAAAGATGGTTAATTTAAAGGAATTAAGTTGGTGTATCCTATGGTTTTCTCTCACTTCACTTATAGGGTTCATTCACCTTCTTAAGCTTACCGTGAGTGTGCCTGGTCACAGATACCAGGACATACACGCAAAATCAAGAAAGATTGGTTGAATTAGGGGAATAAATTGCTTTACCTATGAGTTTTCGTTTTTTTTTTTTTTTTTTTTTTCTCCAACTTCACATGATAGGGTTTTTCACATTTTAGGCTTTAATGATATGAGACATAGTGGGTCATTATTATCAATTCATATTCTATATAACGGTCGAGGGAAGGAAGGAAATACGTGATTGAAGGTTTCTTGACTTAAAATCGATTCGTGGAAGGTTTTTTGAAAAATGAAGCAAAATATCAAGAAATGCACAAAATGAGCACACAAAAAGCGCTTGCTTTGGAGCGTTTTGAGTTATTTGGGCCCAACGCCAGTTGGCAGCAATTTGTCTCTAGGAGAACCTCTTTGATATGTTGAATTGTTATTTTGTTAGTCAAACTTAAAATATTTTCCTATAATTAGTTAAAGAATAGTTTCCAAAAACAGGATAACAAAGCCTTGTTGAACAACTGTTTGTGCCGTTTTTTGTTAGGGTTTCCTCTGTTTTGGTGTGCTTTCCTTTTCTCGGATTTGTAGGAGTGTAAGTGTGTTTAAAGGGTTGTTAAAGTTTGTTAGGATAATTTATCTGGAGATATCTATAAAAACCTATCAAAACTATTGTACAAAATTCAGATTAAATGTTATTGAAAAATTGGTTTGTTTGTTAAATTACAACAAATTCGTTGTGAATACGAAAGGGGGGGTGAAGAATTCCTTTAATTTAAACATCGTGTCCTGTTGGGTCTACGCGACGGGCTATTCTTTGTTACGTAATGCCCCCTCTATTCTGTTGCTGTCCAAGTCTTTAGCTGTATTTTTCCTGTGCCCACTCCTTGCTAGCATGATTTGGGTTTTGTGAGGATTATTAGTGACTTTGAGGGTAATTCAAGAAATGATTACATACTCAATAAAGATGACTAAAAGCGTCTTATATCTCTTTGTCTATGACCTTGTGCATCTGAACTATAATCATGATGATTAGCTCTTCAAGTCTAGGTGATTGCTGATTGTATTGTTGAATGGATCATGCTGTATGGCGAAATGAGTGGAGTGGTGGTTTGAATTTACTTAACCTTTAGATGTTCCAATGTTTAAATATTATTAACTTTTAATTCCTCTTCTGGAATTGGATTATTAATTAAATCATCATATTTTAATTTTCAAATATTAACTTTAATTCCTCTGGTCGAATTTGGGAGTTTAACTTTATAAAGTCATCACGTTTTTTAGTTCATCTTATTGTTGAATTGACTTCGGTTTTGAATAATAAGGGTCTAAACCACATTGACGGGGGTGGTGTGTGGCGGAATATTAATAATTCTCTTGGTTTATTTTAAGTATTTTGAGTTGGAAAATAGGTATATTAAGGCCGACGGTTTTCAACTAGAGAGAGGACAACTATTTAAAATACCTTCTAGAGAGATTGGACCATGAAGCATGGCTCCAGCAGTCCAGCAAAAAACACCACTGATGAAACATAACAAACATCTAACATCTGAAGAAAAGATGATTCTTTAAAATTCATTGGATGTTAGTAGAGCATCAAAAAGATTTCTTATTAAGTTCCATCAATAACATTAATTCATACCTGAGGATAGGATATATGCCTTTCGAGTGATTAAGCAAGCAGTTTAGAGAATGAATCCACTGCAACACCTAAGAAATGAGAAGCAAAATGTGTTGTGGTAATGGGGGACTCAAATGCCTGGTATATGAAAAAATAGATAACAGTCAATATAAACAGAAGAAATATATGCATAAAATATTATTAAAATAATAAGAATAATAATAATATAATTAACAAAGAAGTTAGTAATTCAATCCCTGCTTGTTTAATACCACAACCTCTAGACCAAATAAAATCATGACATCATGAAGTTAAAATGCCCAATGGAGAATGGAGGCAAAGATGGGAATTCTAGAGGGTTTTTTTTAAGCTAAGGCAGACTAAAGACACCAATATTAAGAATGTCGTTTTGGGACACAGAGTGATGCAGCAAACGAAGTGTTAGGTGGGGCTTTGGATGAAAAGGATTATCGGCTTGATTGTTGGAGTGTTTTAGATATCTTGGGTCAATCATTCAAAAGAATGGTGATATGACCAAGCCGAGGCACACAGGATTAGGTCAAGTTAGGACTGCCATAGAACCCTGTTGCTCTATGACCACAGAAGTTGGGTTTTCTAAGAAGGACCCCACATAGAGGTAGTAGATGCGGATGTTGAGGATGGATGTGAGAACAACTTAAGGGATAGAATAGACATGAAGTTATCGGCCAGGCTAGTTGGTGTCACAAACATTGCAGAAGAAAAACAAGGGAAAACGCCTACCTTGTTTGGTCATGTGAGATAGATACCTAAGGGAGCAAGGTACAAGAGTGGAAGATTGGGATCAAAAGAGATCTCAAACAGGATAGAGGGAGAGCGGAAAAATAACTTGAGTTGAAGATTTAGAAAAAGATAGGAAGGCAATTGGATTTGCAGAAGAATGAGGGTTATCAATCGTAGGGATGGAGGAGAAAATTATGTGAATGACCATACGAAATGATCAAATTTTGTTCATGAAGCCGACCCCCAACATTATGGAACTTAAGGCTCGATTGATTTGATTATGGACAATCAAAAGCTCCAAACTGATTGGCTCGGAGTCAGATCAATTACAATTTACAATAAATATAATGTGGAGAAATCAGAAAGTATAAGACCTTATCTATGTTTACAGCAGGACGCATATTTCTAGCATCTGTTTCTCATTGTCAAGAAGGAAAGTAGACTTTGGAGCCACAGTAGAGGTGTATGCAATGTTTCGACAGCATTCTCCATGGTCTCAAAAAGAAATGAGAACAGTCCCCCTCACAAACATTCTCACCTCCATACTTACCAGCCTGCACACTGTAATGATGTAAAAAGTAATTAAACACACCCAAAATGTGACAGTAAACTAGACATCAATAAAAGACAGGACAAGACAATGAAAGAATATCATATGTTGCATATTTGGATCGTAATGTAATTTATGTATCAAAACTTAAATCTATATACTATACCGAAAGAGCTAAACTAAAATATAGCTCATTCCAAAACCACAACAAAAATTTAAATCTTTAGAATCAGTCAATGGAAGCTGAAGTTTAAGGAGATTACTTTTTTATTATGGAGTAATAGTTCACAAAACGATCAAAATATTAAGCATGGTCGGAAAATGAAGAGAAACCGTTGAAAAGCTTAAATCATTGAGTTGGGAATGGGACAACCACAAAAAGTCGATACCCATAGTTGGAAAAAAGGCTATTAAAAGTTTTCACGTAATCAAGCATTCATGGATATATACTAAAACAAAGTTGGCTCAATGCTTGATGCTTCCCACCTATTATTGTACTTGTTAAAATATTGCCCGCCAATGTTATTATATTGATTAGCATAATTAAACTAAACTTATTTTATCTTTATACCGGGATATATTTATTATATAATTTTAGATAGGTAAGAAAAATAATCAATCAAGGAGTATATATCTTGGTTTTGACTATTTAAATTATACTAAATTACTAATAGACAAAGTATTTCTAGTTCCTAGCAACTATATAAAACGTGGAAAAAACAAAAACTCAAAATCGCCCCCAAAAAATGGCTTCCATTTTTCGAAGAGGAGTCTTGCTAACTTTAATAGTATCCAACAGCATCTTTAATTGAAATTTTCTCTTAAAATGCATCAATTAGTGGTTAGTAATTATACTTGGTGATGTGAATTAACGACCATGAACACTTATTATCTAATTGAACTGGAGCAGTGAGTCAACGATAATTGAAGTCTACACATTACATTGCACAACCAAAATACAGTTGTATAATCAACCACACTAGTAAGTTTTTTACTGTCAACAATAAGAAAAATAAAGGAATTAGCCAACCAACAAGAAGCATTTAACTTCTTGTACCCCATGTGTAGGCATTTGGGCAAAAAAAAAAAAAAAAAAAAGAAGAAGAAAGAAAAAAAAAGTAACCTAGATACCATTTAGATTTCACCTGAAAGCAAGGCTTTCCCCATCAACATTAGATCTCATCTTTTATTACTTCTTCAGGCTGCTTCTTGTCTTTCGGCCAATTGCAGGAATTTTTTTCAATTTTCTTTGACAACCTCCCAACTCTTTGGCATTATAGTGCAAGGCTTCTTGAATGCATCTAAAGCCTACATTGCCAGTAAATTTCATAAGGACATACAGAATTTCCACTTCGATTCAACGGCACAGAAAGAAACAGTCATCAGCAGAGTTAAAGAGGTAAGCCTACATTCATCATATCTCTCCGGGCTTACAAAATGCCATCCTTCCTAAGATAACCTATGTAAACAAGAAAAAACGAATGTTAGAACCCAATGAAGCATCAGCAATGTATATCATCAATATTTCCTTCTCCACTATGGACAAAGATTGATCGTTCATCTCAGCATCAGCCAGTGATTGTGCGCTTGACAAGGTTAAGAAAGATGTGCACGCACGATTGATGAATCACAATAAGCGCAATAAATGAAAAATAAGAAAGGAGCGTATCGAATATAACTAATTATCACGAAGCACCATTCAAGGAGGTTTGTATCCAATATAACGAATGGATCATGAATCACCAATTCAGGACACAGCTGTAGAATTTCAGCAAAACCACCATGTGTTTTGAGAGCTAGAAATTTGAGAAGGAAATTTGCGGGTAATATTTGAGGTTTGAAAAGTTTAGAATGCGAACTTTTAGCATTTGCACAAGGAAATTCGGAAAAATTATAGTGTTAGCACGGCAAATCATTATTGGATTGTTGTTAGAATTTGGTATAATCCACCTCTGAACCTTTTTGCAACACAAACAAACCCACCAACCACCTACTATCCAAAAAACAACCCACCACACCATCAAAACCCCCACAAACCAAACCGTCACGATCTTTTCCCTCACTCACCATCCCGACCTCACTTCGGCAACACCACAGCACCACCACAATCACCACCGCCCATCACCTCAAACCATTTCACTTAGGGTTCAAACAATTGTTTGATTAAGATCCAAACTAAAACCAACTGGTTGGGTCCTCGCAATCTCACTTTTCTATCTCTTTTCTTGTTGCTAGTGTTCTTGGAAAATGGTCATGAAATCGTCTCTTCCAGTCATGTGGGTGTTTCTACAATTGTAGTGGTGGTTTGGGTCAGGATGATGAGTTTGTTGGTTTTCATGGGGGACGTTCTGGGCAATGAGGTGGGTGGGGGGTTCTGGTTCTGCGGTATGGTGTTTGGGTAGGGTTATTGGGGTTGGTATGGGGGGGTTCATGGGATAGATTCTGGGTTGTATGTGGATGTTTGCAGATGCTTTGGGTGGTGTTGGCTATGGTCGTTAGTGGTGGTGGTGGTTTTTTGCCCGTGATACAAGTTGATCACCTAAAGTGGCTAGCGACACGTACTTTTTTCCATGAATTTCACTTAAACTTTCCCTAGGAGTCCATGCTTGCCCAATTTTTACAATTTTAAAAATACAGAGGAAGTAAGTAAACGTACACTATGATTGGCTGATGTCTTTTGAAAAGATATTAAGGAAGGATTGCCAATTAATAGTCTTAGCAAAATAAGGAATTCATTAGAGTCCCAATGACGCGTCCCTGTATTTCATAGAACAATTAATTAGAGCTTTACTAACTTTACAATCATTATATTTTCCATACTTTTTCATCAATGATGACTAGCGCAGCTTTGCAGAACTTAAGGAATGTTGAATGTGACTTCAAAATGGTCAGTTATGTTTTAGATGACAATAGTATATCAAGATACTAAAAGTAAGGTGATTATGCGTTAGCATATAATAGATCTAAAATGTGTTTTTTTTCTTTCTGACTGCAATAATATGAACAAGGAAGGTAGGAAAATTCCAATCCTCCGTCCTAAAAAGTTCTGTACACTTGACTTTCAAAATTTCCAATGCACTATGTGTTAAAACTACGGATATATACCACATAAACTTCTAGAAAAATATAAAAATTGAGGTAAAAAAAAATTTGTTATACTGAGACGATTCTAACAGATCGCATATGACTATTATTGTATCAAGAATAAGAGAGAATTTTCAATGGCCAAAGTTCCCTCTCCTTGTAACCCCACATTCCAAACGTTAAGAACAATAGGCAAACAGAGGGAGTATATCAACCTAATAAAGAATTCTAGGACCAAAGGAACTAATAGAGAAATTCTAGAAACAGATCTCAATATACATTATAGTTCTAACCAATACTTCACTGCGGTGGGTAGGGTAGTGCTTAATGTCGGAAATAGTTGAATTTGCCATTGGACTCCCAGCTGAAAGATATATCACACATATTTTTGAGTTGCACTTCAACAGTTCATTCATGAAGTTAAATTGTTCCATCTAAGTAAGCAAAACAGCCCACTATTTTTTTATGTTAGCTTGCCTGCAAGTTGGGACTGACGGGTTATGAGGTAATCTTCAGCTTTTGAATATAGCTTAAATGTAAGTTCAAGACAAGGGAAAGGCTCCTTAAAAGGACATTGAGCGAGAAAGCAAAGCAAAAAAACAACAAACATTAATGCAATTATGATTCGGGGAACTCATGTTGGGGCAGCAGATCACTAATAGGATTGTAATGCATTTGTCGATTATTATAGAAAAAACGTGACCTTTAAATCAAAGCTCGTCATGTTGTTGTACTCGTTATGGGTACCCCAACACCCTATGTTGCCGCAAAAAAAGAGTCGCCGGATTCGTATCGTGTCACAACGAACTCGGATACTATACTAAATTAAGGCTTATCTTCCAGATTCAGCAAGAAGTATGCACAGTTTTCAGCTAGAATGCACAATTGAACACCCCATTCCCCTAAGCAACAAACAGTTCCCATAAATCCGCGTCGGTGATTTGTAGCATCCAGGGTAGTTGAACCATTCTTTCTTTTTTTTAAATCACGACAATGATAGGGAACTAGACTAGGGAGTCTTAATAAGTTATAAACCGGACACCACAGTTGGGAGGGGGGAGAGGATAAGGATCCTTACAATTGCGTGCAGTGACTCAAAACCAAGGCGGTACCTAGAATGAATGAGGGTACCACTGCATAAGCCTACCAATCTCAAAACAAATCCAAGCAAGTGCCAAAAAATTCACTATTAGCATACCACACGAAACTTTGTGTTCCAACTTCCAAAAGCAAAATGACCTGGCCAAAGAAAGATTAACAAAGAAAGTGCACTTATTAATGCATCCAACAATCAACATTATTGATTTGATCTATACAGATACTTCTAAAAAATTAAACTGATACACACTATGCTCTACCAAGGGACTTGCCAACACAAACACTAAATAAGAAAGTTAACCTGTCCACACTTCTTCAATCTCCACAAACAATGAGCGCATTCGAACATTTATTTGTGAAGAAAATTTTAGAGTACTGATAATCTATTTTTTACTATTAATCAATAGTTCGTTCCAATAAACTTATTTTATCCTTGTTTACCTTATTCCTCCTCATCTTACAGTCGACAACTTAAACAAACATCGCATCTGAACGGGGTTATACCCCAATCATTAATAAAACAACTGGGCTGAAACGGTATCGCAATTTATTATTCAAGCTTCAATCGTTTACGCACAATTTTTACAAAAAAAATTTAAAAAAAAAAAAAAATTTGAAAGAAAGTAGAAAAACGGGACTATAAAGAGCGGCGTTCGTTATAGGTCTTGTTTGATTGGATGGAGTATAAACGGCAGCAGCAGCTTTAAGATATTACCAGCTTTGGAACAACTCATGCCTATCTTTAAGGGATAATGCATCTTTCTTCTATTCCTGCCATTAGTTCGTAGTTTTGTATTCGAGTTTTTACGACAGGATTAATGGGTTTGTTCTTGGATGGGTGTGGTGACTGCTTGGCGGTAGTTTTGGTGATCAAGTGAATTGTGGCAGCGGTTGGCCAGCGGTTGTTGTTTAGTTGGGAGTATGGAGTCTTGTTCTCGGATAGTGATTGCTGAGGAAAAAAGAAACACGTGAGTGGTTGGTCGTGGTTGGATGGTTGTGGTGGCTGTTTGGACTTTGGTGAGGTAGTAGTGGTTGGTGAGGACCGATGACAAGGGTGTTTGGGTGTAATTTTAGCAATAAGAGGTCGTTTAATTAGGGGTGAAAGTATTCGGAATTAAACGTTGAGACGGAATCAAATCGAACAGCTTTTGCAAAATTTAGATTGGATTTTTTTTTGTAGTTTGGTGCGATTTGGATTGTAAATATTTGTTTTTCGCTTGAACTCGGTATTGGATTCCATCGGTGACTTATTAAGTTATGTAATTCCCTTAACGGCCCTAAGGGCCCACTACTGTTAAGATGTTATGGCCAATGTACAACTGTTAAAATACTTGTTAACGGTCATAAGCCCACTACTTGTGAAGCAATTTTGAATTTTCCTTAACGCCCAAAGTCCACTTAGTTAAGGTGTTTGGACAAACATTAGACCAAAAAAATAGCAAAACTTAAATTTTCTTTGACCCTTTTTCAATGTGTTTTTTAGTAATGACTTTATTAAGTTATTACATATTGCTACACATATCATGATATGGAGCAGGAATTGTTGTATAGAAGAAAATATCATTAAATTAGGATTGGATAGGATTCCAAACCATAACACCGAATTTAGGTGGATTGGATTGAATTGGACAAAAATATAATATGGATTGTGATTTGGTATAAATTCAAAAGTCCGAAAAAAAAAATATAGTTTGATTTGGATGGAAACAGTGCCAACGTTAAGAACGAACTTTACCGTAGTTTGATTCAATATGCCTCTTTATAAATTATAATTTAAATTTTTTAAAATTAAAAGATCAAATATAAAATAAATATTAAAAGTAAAACTTGAAAATATAAAATAAAATTTAAAAATTAATATAACAATTAAATAAATTTAAATAAATATATAATAAAGTTAAAATAAAAATTAAAAATTTTAAATAAGCGATTAACTTAACGAATTAAACTGTAATGGATTGGACCTAACTGACTTGAATTGAACTGACCGAAATATGATGAATAACTAAACTGAATGAAATGAAATAAGCTCAAAAAAATAGGGCTAAATTGGAAATGGATAGAATGGTAGGGGTGTGCATGGACCGGATATTCAAAAGTTTTTCGATTTGGAATTTCGGGAAACAAAAAATCTATTCCGTATTTGTTCTAGAAATGGAATTTGGATATCCAAATCGGACAATTCCGGATTTTTCGAATCTAGTTTTTTTTAAACAAATATTTCTAATGCGCTTCAATATCTGATAAATACGAAAATCGGAAACCTGAATATCTAGTTTTCAGTTTTGTTTTCTCAAAAAATGAGATCTGAATTTTTTTACAGTTGATTCGGTTCTGATTTGTATCGGTTTGATATAAAATAAAAAATATATTTGGTCCTTATTTGTTGAATTAAAGAACATGAACGGGATTTCGAATTCTTTCGAAAATCTGATCGAAAAGTCTATTATCGGAATTTTTGCAACACCCATTGAATAATATGCGAGTTGATATCGGAATGGACTTCATATCCCCAATAATGTTAAATGTTGTAACGGCCCCATTTACAATGGATTCAAAAAAAATTGATTCCAATGGATTTGACTCAGTTATGGTTATGGATTCTATTGTTTTGTACTGTTATATAATATGATCAATTTCGACTATTTATTACAAATAATCACTTTATTCAGAGGAAAAATTACTGTGAAATGATGAAAATAATTCCCACCTTTGAACGATTAGCTCATATTAGTCCGATCCTTTTGATTAAACTAGTTATAATACCACTTTTAAACTCTACCTTTTTAATTTGGTCCTTTTTACACGTGATTGATCATTTAAGTCAAAAACTCTATTAAACTTTGATTTTAATTGTATTTGTTTTTAAGAAGAAAACTAGTTTGTCACTCCACGCACTATGCGCGTCTGGGTAGATTCCAAGATGGCTTCATATGTGTTAATGTAATGCTGGTTATTGATGTTATGTTATCATGGATTGTGTCAAATGGTTAATAAGTTGAGTGATCATGTTGACCAAGGAAGAACTAGCCTCAGTAAGCTAAAGCTGATTATATAGAATCGACAAAGTTAATAGTTAATGTCGTAGATATAATAGCATGTGTCATAATTAGATTACAATAATGAAATGGTTTTCAGCCGTACATTGTATTTCAATCGTAGCTGGTTGCATCATTTGATGTTGTTTAGTTTAAAAAGCATAAAAAAGTAGAACATAGCAAAAAGTCTTAGATCCATACATGTCTAGCAGGGGCATTTGAGGCGAAAACGCCCATCTATCCATCTCAAATGACACACAGAACGAACACCCAAGTTAAGTTAGGATTTTGATCTTTGTCGGGGGTCTTGTTGGTTCCGATTGTTATGACAGTGTGCTTGGCGGATTTGTTGCAGCTTTGTTTGCAGAGGGTTCAATATTATTCGAGCATATATTATTAAAGTTTATCTTAGCATTTGTGAAAACATAGAGTTCCATTGAGCTGTGTTTCTAACTGACAACGCCTTTAATGAATGCATTTAAGTGTACCTTTTCTTTAGAGACCCAGAGACGTGCCATTTCATGTCTAGTAATAATGGCCAGTCTTGCCTCAACATTTGATCTGAACCTGATCCGTGTCATCAACGATTTTTATAGACCCTTGAATATGAGCTTTGTGTGTAAAAGGTTGTGTAGTAATATGCTGCAGATTGGTAGTGCATGCTTGCATAATAGTATTTCTAAAACTAACGAATGGTGATATTGTGTACTATAGGTTCTGCAGTTGCATTAAAGTAGCACAGTATATGCATTCAAATGTCGGATTCTGAGTACGTAGTTGCAAACTCGTTCCACATGGTTGCATGCTAGTTATGTTCTGATTGTTCTTCTATAGAGGAGTGGCATTGTTGCTCGAAGGCGGAAGATTTCATTTGCCAGTATTCTTAGTCTTTATAGTTGATTTTTTTAGAGAGCATTATGATTGTATAAAAAAATTCAATGCTATATAATTTTATTTTATGAATTAATTACCGTGTTTGATTGAGGGCGCGATGTAGTTATAATCAAGTGTTTTGGATGGTGAATACAAGCTCAATTACTTCGAGCGATGATCTACAAGACAAAGTTTTATGTTTTTTTGCCTCCGCTTACACACGTTTTTCAGAGGAAGAACCTTTTGGTTAATGGCAAACTTTGGATGTAGAGCTTATTACTATTTTTATAAGGAATTTGTACATCCATGCATTGACGAAGACTATCTGCTGTGGACCTTCTGGCTTCAAAGAAGGACAGGGAACATTGTAGAAGTCAATGTGAGCACTATAATAAGTTTTTTATACAAGCATGATCATGTGCATGGTGTTAAATGTTAAGGAATATATTGATTTGTTTAAAATTTTGTATTGCAAATAGATGTTCTGATTGTACCTTTGTAATTCTTGCCGACAAAGCTTGGGAATCCAAGCTGTGATGAATTCCATTAGGCCATGATGCTAGTAGATTGCTGTGAACATGTATTATCTCGTTCCATATTGAGATGTTGATGGGGCGCGTTCAACACTGGTTCATTAGCCTTTTCATAATTAGCAAACATATAAGCTAATCAAGACAACGTATATGATCAGTAAGGTTTAGGTATTGAAATTAAATTTGCAAAACCGGGTCAATGATGTGAATGTCTTGAACTCGTCAGTTTCGATAGCACGGAGTAATAGTCCTAATTATAAAATGAAAAAAATGATTCCTAGAAACTCTGTATATATGGAAAGTGAGTGAGGAATCTATATATAGCTAATAAACGTGTAGATAGCATTATTTTTTGACAATTGGCAAATGCTACCAAAGATTCTCCAAATGTATGGATCTGGGGGGAATTAGTTGCAAATGGTGTGTTGTGGTATTCAAGGGTCGAGCTTGTTGTATCAGTTGTTAGAGAAAGAAGAGAAGTGATTGTTGCACGTTCATTATGATCATGGCATATTGAGATGTGTTGCAACTGTCAGGTACTGGATTAATGGGTTGCACCATCCAAGTAATATTCACCTTTTCTTTGAATGATGCTTGCGAACCGTTCAAATCTTGGTTAAATAAGTTGCTATCAAGTGGATCCCTTGAAGTTACGCTGTATTTTAAAAAGAACTTACATATCTTTTTTAAAATGAAGACTTGCTAAAGGAATAGAATACATACCTCATCCCTGGATTATCGTTGATAGCGAGGTGTGTTTGGCGATTTTTGAGGATGCCTTATGTATCATTGACTTTGGTCTAACCTACAACTTTGTCATGTTAAAATCTTTCTAAGGGTTTATATTAAGGCTCATTCCATATAGAATTAAGAATAAGAACTTTATTAGTTGAAATAATTAATTTAGCTGATAAATGTCTGATAATATTGGCAGTTTAAGTCGCATTGGAATGATGATTATGCATGAAGTGTATGATGGAGTCTATCTTGGACTATTTTGAAGACTAAATATGTCGATCAGGATATGTTTGATCATGGTTGATACAAGGTTTAGTTTGCAAAAGAGTGCTAATTACTAGTGAGGGGCACAAAACATATAGAAAACCATGATTTCAGTACAAAAAACCGACTTTAGGGTTTAGCTGTAGATATGTGTTACAAATTTTGGATAGTAGTAGAAACAAATGTTGTTTATTTTTCTATCATTAATTTTCCAAAATTGGAATATGTAGTGAAGGTTTTACTGATATACACTACAATTACTATGTTTTTAAACATATTGAAGCTAAAGATAAAATGTAAAGAATACGGAGTTTCAACTAGCCATGACCTTTTGTTTTTCATTCTTGTTGCTCAAAGGGATGTCTTGTTGTTGTGTTTATGATTGTGTTTTTTGGTTGAGATCGAACTCTACAAAGGTAATGTTAGTAAAGATAGATGTATTTAATAAGGTTTCTCATTGCCTCGTTAGATACAATAATCAATAGATACATGTATATCAAAAAGGGCGCTTGTAACAGTAAGTTGGACATGAAATATATTCAAAGTAAGCTATAGTATACAGCATGTTTACCAGTACACCATACTCATGCCTATATTTCTTTTCTTTCAAGTTTTCTGAAATAGCAGTATCTATTGGCCTTGTATATTCTATTCTGTTTAGATTATTAAAATATAAGTGTATAGAGGTGGCAATGTTTCTGCGGTTAGAAGTTGAATAAGTGTGGTAACTGAATTATTGTGAGGGATGACCAGTAAAAGGTTAAATCACATCGTAGATGCAAAATTGCAAAATCACAATGCATTTTGAGGTAATATGTGAAAACGTTAGGGGTAGATCGTCTTTTTATATGAATTTCGGGTTAGCATAGTAATAAAAAAGGGGGTTTTCTAGTAGTTATTACGAAATGTAATGTGATTTAGATTCTAATACACAATGATTTCTTAGATTTATCCATTAGTTAGATGATTTTATATGTCTGTTAAAATTTCAAGAGCATAGACTGAACTGCATTTGAAATCTGAAACATTATATGAATTGATCACTTTAAGATTAGTAGAATGGAACATTTAGTAGTAATTTGTTGGGCATAGTGTGTTGGCGTTGTACTATTCATCCCAAAAGCTGATACGGTACAAAAATTATAGGAATATAAGGCTAGGGAATATGCATAACCTTTAGAACATTTTCTGATAATTTGCAAAAATATGCGGCGGTTAAGCCTTGTTGTGGTTTTGTAACAATTACAAGTGATTTATCACAAAAATCAGGTATATCTGCAAGGTTTACTTGTAATTCAGCAAAAATTTCGATGGACTAATTATTCAGTTTTTTGATGAGTTATGAAATTTAGCTGACCTTAAAATTGATGATCTGCCTCAATGATTCCTGCTTTAGCAAGTATCTGAAATGAAATAATATACGGACTTGATTGTGATTCATTTGAATGATGCGGCCTCCCCCCCCAGTTATCTGAACAGGCTATCGCACACCTATCAACAGTAAAACCAAACCAGCACTAATAATGTAGCTAGGGAAGTAAGGATTCGAATCCTCAGGGAAAGCAGTTGAATTCTATTCGTTCAAAAAGCCTAACTGTTAAGAGCCTTGGTCAAAAAGATATTGACTAACTAACAATAAATTTGATAATTACTAACTAATTCTGGAAATGACGAAGGATTAAACCAATAAATTAAGCATAGGGTATATTCGGGTACACCAAGAAAAACTCAAGGAGTCATTAACAAAGATCGTTCAAACCCTCAAAGTACGGTCAAATTAGGCTCACATTCCTAGAATATAGACTCCTACGAAACTCATCAAGCGGCTTCCGGCTATGCCTAGACTTATTTCGCCTATTATGTCAGTGGTCTTATTGTGGTATTTTTACTTCGGACATCAATTCAAACAATACCAGAATTACAATAAATATGAGCAAAATTCAATGGTTAAACAAAGAAAACCAAGAATAGGAAATTGACTAATAATTATGGAATTGAAACAACCTAATTTAAATTAGTCAATTCGATTGATCCAAGGTTTCACTACCCTGTGACAATTAGACACTCACTCATGATTATGAAAATTCAAAGCAAGAACAATGTTAAATTCCTTATGAATTCATGAATTAATTGATAATTTAAACTAATTAACATAAACAAATAACTAAATAATATAAAAATAGAGAGACTAAAAAGCATAAATTAACTTAAAATAAAGAACAAACCAGAAGAATTACCAAATGAAGAATCGAATCGAAGACGTGATGAATGAAAATCAAAGTATGAAAAAAAACCCTAATTTCCCCTAAAATTAATTTGAGAGAGAAAGTGCTTACATTCTATATCCTAAGAGAGGCTGATTCTAAATATGCAAAAGCATAAGTTGTTTTGCTTAGAAAACCGTGACTAATGTAACCAGTTGGGCTTACAAAAGCCTAAGTACGAAGGAAAATAAAAAAGAAAAACAAAAAGTCTGGGAAAAATCGTCTGACTGCGGGCGCATAGGAGGTTTGTATGCGCCCGCATCAGACCTCCAGAATGCCATTTCAGATGAAATCCTATTTAAAAAAATCGCCAGCATGTATACTTATGCGCTCCGAATAAGAACTCAGAAGCTTTATTTTGCTTTCTTTCTTATTATTTCTTCATAAGTTCTTTAAGACTTGTTTTGTATTCTTAGCCGCATTTCCATGCATCTTCCTTCTGTCCGTCTAAGCTTTCAGGATTCGTTCCGAGCCTCGTTTTCGTGCTGACATTACCCAAACACAGACCAAAACGAGAGCATAAGCAAATGTGGATGATAAAAATCAATAAAATGCTTCAAAATTATCGGAATCAACCAAACTAGGAGACACTTCAATTTAGCTAAAGAACCGAAAATGAACCAAAAACGAGCCAGATAACAACTACTTAGGCATAAATTGACTCGAAATACGGGAAAAAACACTATTAAAAAACCAAACTATCAATTCCCCAAGCCAAGCCTTTGCTCGTCCCGAGAGAGCCAAAAAGCTAACGAAAGGACTTTAAACCCATAAAACATATGACCATCACAAAATCAAGGATCCTTCCGAGTTTACTAAGATCAAAGACAAGTAAAATGCTACCACATTCCTAGGCCAAAAGTCAAACAAAGCCAACGAGCAAGTTAAAATTGAATCGAGCTAGAATAGCTCACGGGTTGTCACTCAACACAATCGAGAATAATTAATTAGCTCACCCTCAACACCCAACATAAGAGAAGAGCATGAAATGCAAATGCCAACCAACAGTGTTTAATGCAAGTTTTTGAGGAACCAAACCCACATCTCAACCTCATAGTGTGTTTAAGGGTATTACACTGCAATCCTAAAGTCGACCGAAATGCAAGTAATACTCTACGACCTTGCCAAAAAGGACTCTCCACAATCAACCAAAGTATGCAAAGAAGATCAAGAGACCTTTTATAGCTGTAACGTAATGGCTTAGGGGGGGTGCAGAAGGGACGATAAATTTGGATAATGTGGCTTTTTTACTCTTGAAAATGCGCGGGGGAGGGTATACGCATATAAACATCGGAGAATCACAAATACATCATACAAGAAAATCAATGTATCCCTAGATTCCAATTCCAACCGAATCAAACAAACTTTTCAATTTTCATTCACTTCACACCTTTAGTTTCATTTTTAAATGACCAAAGATAAACCGAATTCAGATTTCATTAATCACTCATTTCAACTGGTTTTTCTTTTTTTTCATTTTCTTCTTCAAATTCCCTTTTTGTTATTTTTATTATTTTCCTTCTTCTTTTTTTTTTTTTGTTTTTCATTTTAGGTTCCAAGACTCTTAATAGTTGGCCATTCAGACCAAACTCATCACACCGTACATAACCGGGACTCCAAAGCACATTTCGGAACCAACATATGGTGTTTTAAAACCACAATTAAGTCATTGGTAGCAGAGCCCTTAATGTGACACTTTTATAGAAACCCCGGCACATCAAAATTTCTTCAATTTCACCTAATCATCCAAAATGACACAATCACAACAACAACAACATAAACAAACACAACTGACCTCCCCAAGCC
Source organism: Suaeda aralocaspica (assembly GCA_016808085.1). Classification (NCBI taxonomy): domain Eukaryota; kingdom Viridiplantae; phylum Streptophyta; class Magnoliopsida; order Caryophyllales; family Amaranthaceae; genus Suaeda; species Suaeda aralocaspica. Next base: position 114,305 of record PYUH01000216.1, read on the forward strand.
AAGCTTGGGCATGCCAATATGTTATTAAATACCAGGCTAAAAAGGGTGAATGTGGCAATTTTTGTGGAGGGAATTAGGCTTAAGAAAACACGGGATGATCACGGGGAAGAAATAATGATCAGCATGAAACTCCTAATGAATGTATATGAAGGCTCTAAAAACAAGTGACGAATGCTCTTATATGGCGCAACATGCAACAAAACTTCAATTAAAAGTTACTCTAAGTCCAAGGGAAAACTCAAGATCATAATGCCCAGGAGGACTAAGCACACATTGAAAGGAATATAGTTTAATGTAGCCTAAAGACAAAAAAAGGGCCCTCAATCCTCCCGCTAACACAGTTCAAGTCTAAGACCCAAGCCAAGGTTTAGACAGAGTTGACAATTGAAAGGAAGGATAGCAAATTTAAGACTAAGTCACCCGGACAAATCACATAAGTAAAATTATTCCAAATTACAAGAATCATGAAGTTCAGAAAGATTTTAAACAATGGGTACACTGAAAAGTCAACATCACGAAAACACGAAGAACTGGGGGGACGAGGCAAGATAGCCAATTTCCAAGAAAAGATTATCTTTTAACCAGCCGACTACTTATTAACTAGGGGAAATCCGACATTTTTTTGTTCATGTAAAAACTCCCGGGCCTTTAGGGGACGGTTACAAACCATGATAACGGTTCCTACAAAGCACAGGTAAAACTTACAGTAAAAAACTTCACACTAGAAAGCAATAAAAACATTTACTAAGGAAAGCAAATAAAAAATACCTCCCAATGCCGGACTCAGCAATGTCCCTCAGTGCTGAGGGTAAGAAAAAAAAGTATGTAGCGTAAAGTATAGAGGGAGAAGAGAACATTGGATGGGGTTTTTAGGGAGTAAGAATAGGGGTATGCAATTGTGTATATGGGTTAGAGAGAAGAAAGTGTTCTGGGAATAAGAGATATAAGCAAGAGGTAGGTGGAGTGGGTAAATGCTATTAATGTGTAGCATTAAAGGAGATTGGAGATTTGACCATTCACTTTTCGATCATACTAAACACAAATATTATAATTGGATTAAATCTGATTAAATGCAATTGGAAGTTAAGATCATAGAGCTTCCAATGGTAGGTCATACATCGTCTACATGGAACGTCCAGAGGGAAAAAAGTTATGCACATTTCAAATGACCGTTCTTGCGCAGATTTGCGGCTGGAACGGAAAAAAAATCGATGGGATTCTGGAGTCTGAGCGGCAGCCTTCAAATATCTAATACTCCATGCTGGTACGCAATCACCTCCGTTCATAATATTCGCTTGACTTCTGGGTGGTAGTATGATAGCGGTGCTAGAACATAACAACCCCCCATGCGTCCGCATACATTACCGTCCGAACCCGGATTCTGTTCTTTGTTTGCACACTTACATAAATTCACTTTCTCCTTTTCACCCACCTCTGACTGACTTAATGACTTAGGACGCCGGAACTTCTACGCGAAAACCTCCAGTCCTACTCATATACCGAACGAAAACACACAACGAAAACAACACAACACAAACGAACGCTAAAAACGAACAATAAACTAAAACACACAAAACGAGACGAAACAGAGCTAAACTAAAAAGGAGTAGGGAAACGCCGGGTGTTGCCTCCCAGAAGAAAGCTGCTTGTTTAGGGTCATTAGCGTGACCCTGTTACCTATAGCCATGGAGGAATCGAAGAGTGAGACGAGAAGGACGAACCATTATGTCTAGGGCAATCAAAGCAATTAGGAGTTATGGTGTCGCTCGCGAATGCCTAAATGGGCTCGTGTAAAAACCCTTCATCCATTTGGTACTTCATATATACAAGCATCGAGAAGATTGTTTTCGGGGTTTTCCGTTATCTGGGAGGGATTTCCTTTTCTTTTATCTTGGATCATACTGTCTATAACATATTTTCATCACCTGAAATAGAATCCAAACAACGAGGGGCCTCCAGAACGGATCCTTATTAGGGGAGCGAGGCAAGTTCATTAGAGAACAATTTCAATAAGAGTATAAATTGATGACATGATTGTTCTATATAGGATTTTTCAGCACTGATCTGAAGATTTTGAAGGGGGGTAACCTTGTCATCACCTACGAAGAAAGAGCAAATTTCCATTCTTAACATCATAAGACAGCTCGAGTATTAAGAATGCGTTCTTACAGTATATAGGATTTTGATGTGGCATCCTCCTCCTATAGCCAACAATTAAAAATCAACAGGAAATAAAGAATTCCCTACCCTCAACGGAGGAATCATCCTACTAAAGAATACCTTAGGATACTTTACGTCCTATCTGCACATCTGCAAGGTGATTGTAGTAACCTTTAATTTAAAAGCCACCCAATCAGCTTCTAACAATAGAACAGGGCATAACACTAACAATGGCCAAAATCACATAAGGCTTTGGTCAATAAACAGGAGGGGCCAGGGGCCAATGTTACAGGTCGAAAGAAAAAACTTCACGGCGTCCTTTAGTTTGGTGTGTCTAGTAGTTTGCCAATATGGCATGCAGTCCTCAGTGAGTGTTACCGGTCTCCAATCACAATTCAATTCGCGTTTATCTCAAAATGTCTTTTCAAGAACTTAGTTGAGGTAGGAACCTGAGTTGATTAAAATCACGTAAAATGGATACAGTAACATGCAGAATTTTTAACAATTAGCTAAATAAATTTACTAAAATGGTTACGTGTTACTTAGCCTGGTTACCCTGATCGGAAAGGGAACCTAACATTCGGTATATCAACTGTGCACGGCGTTGTTCACAGTGTAATCATCTGGGCCTTTTCATTAGGGTGCTTCAACCTTACTGGAATGCAATCTGATCGTGCGTCACACTATTCGGTTCTTCTCAGCTCCACCGAAACATCAGAATTAACATTATCAGGAGGCATTTTCGGACCTTCATAAGCAGCTCCATCCTCAAGGTGATGATTTGACATGGTCCCTCGGGGGATTCGTGATGCCTGTGCTGTGCTGGGGGTGTGGGTTGTGATGGAAGGTGGCTGGTTGCCTTTGAGCAGTTGATGGCGCAATTGAGCTATCTGAGTTTCCAAGTGTCTTGTATGAGCCTGCATCGCCTCCTATTTTTCTGCATTTGCAACTGTCATATTATTCAACTGAGATTTCTCCAACTAGGTTGATGGTGGCATTGGCCCGGTGCGGGATGGTATGGGGTGGTCTGGATTAAACAGCTGGGTGGTATGTGGTGGTAACTATATCTCGGCAACTGTGGCTGTCGGGGTGGCTGCTGAGTGGCATGGCTTGCTGAGGATTTGGACATTGCTGTTGTTCTTGTAAGAAAAGTAGGGTGATCCTTCCAGCCCGGATTGTATGTATAGAGTATGGATTGTTTTATGAGGCTTTGAAAGGCACATTACTTGTTTACTGAAAACTAGCAGTACAAGCTGGGAATTATGACCGAAAAGAAACCACATGAATCACAGAAAGGATATAGTGCATCACCGAAAGTGCAGCGTACGGGTGATGGTGGGGAGAGTGTAGATACCCAATTTATAGAGCTTCTGACTCTATGGCATTTTATTGTGCAGCTAAACTCTCATACTTATCATCAACAAAGTTTCCCACCCTTTTTGGAATGCCCTCTAGAGGTTACCAAACTGTGAATATGGTTGGCAATTATCAATCATTCATTGCAGCGTTGACTTCTTGTGTTAAAAACCGACAGTAGCAGCAGAATCTAGCAAGGCCCTAATCTCATTTCCCAACCCATTGTAGAATGATTGAAACTAGGGAACCATTTCTCAAGCCCATGATGAGGCCCATTCTCAATAACTCCTAACCGTTCCCACCAGCATCATATAATGACTCATCTGTCTCTGATTGAAGTTAGTGATCTGGCCTTAACAATAAGGGGGTTCTCTGTGGCTGGGTAGTATTTCCTCTGAAAAGCAAAGAGCTAAATCCCCAACAATTATGGTAGCCATATTGAGATCATTCAACCCAGGTTCTAGCCTTCTTTTATGAAAACGGAAACATTGCCTTCTAAGTAGTCTTAGAGACATCATTGCTTGATATATCGGCAGTATTGAAGAATTCTGTAGGTAAATTCGGATCTTCCTTCAATGTCCCTGAAAACTGATTTCGTTCAAACAGTTCACAAGAGCGGTTTCAGTTCAAAGTTTAGCAGCATCGCGTATCAGGTACTGAATAACCTCCAGCCATAGACTCTGTACTAGGCAAGGAATAGTCTCTCAATGAACGGGCCGCAGGTGGCGTGGTGGTGGTGAGGCGGGTGGTCCTCTCCCTTCCTTCTCCTTCGGCAGCCCTTCAACTCTAAATACCCTTCAAACGCGGGATTGAAGGTGAACTCTGAAAAACTGAGACAAGTAAAAAAACCGTTTCTCCACAGATGGGGAAGAAAGAAACGAAATTCGGGTCTACTACGTCTCAATCGTTTCCGAAACACTCGCTCGGGCTCAGGGAAGATGTAAGTACAGGCTCGTGGTCGTTGGCATAAACCTATGAACTGCACACAATATAAACTCCGAGCAAAGATGAGAAATAGCCCCAAAGAACTGAATAGTTCTTTGAGACTAGAAGAATAAAAAATAAAACAGTAAAAACCCGACTAATAGAATTAAAATTGCCTCCCCGGCAACGGCGCACAAATTTGAACAGGCTATCGCACACCTATCAAAAGTACACCAAACAGCACTAACTATGTAGTAGGGAAGTAAGGATCGAATCCTCAGGGAAGCAGTTGAATCTATTAGTTCTAAAAGCCTGACTGTAGAAAAGCCTTGTCGAGAAGTATTACAAAATAACTAACTATGACTAATTACTAACTATTACTGGAAAATGAATTACGAAGGATTTTAAACCATAAATTAAGCAGAGGGTATTCGGGTCACCAAGAACAACTAATGGATTCATTAACAAAGATCGTTCAACCTCACAATAATCGTAAATTAGGGCTCAACTAATTCTCTCGAATCTAGACTCCCTCGAAACTCATCTAGCGGCTCTCGCTCATGCCTAGACTAATTTCGCCTATTATTCATGGTCTTATGTGGTATTTTTACCGCGGCATCAAATTCAACAATTACCAAAAGTACACTAAAAATTGCGCACAATTCAATTGTTAAACAAAGAAACCAATAATAGGAAATTGACTAATATTCTGGATTGAAACAACCTAATTTAATTAGTCCATGATGATCAAGGTTTCCTAACCCTAGAAATTAGACTACTCACTCATGATTATGAAAATTAAAGCAAAAAACATTGTAAATTCCTTATTGAATTCATGAATTAATTGATAATTAACTAATAACATAAACAAATAATAAATTAATTAAACTAGAGGACTAAAAGCATTAAATAAATTAAATAAAGAAACAAAACCAGAAGAATAACAAATTGAAGAACGAATCGAAGACTTGAATTGAATGAATCAAAGTTATGAACAAAAACCCTAATTTCCCCTAAATTAATTTGAGAGAAAAGTGCTTAATTATATCCTAAGAGGTGATTCTAAATTATGAAAAGCATAAGTGTTTTGCTTAGAAAAACCGTGCCTAATGTACCCAGTTGGGCTTACAAAGCCTAAGTACGAAGGAAATAAGAAAGAAAAACAAAAAGTCGGGAGGAAAATCGTCTGATGCGGGGATAGGAGGTTTATGCTGACCGCATCAGACCTCCAGAATGCCCTTTCAGCTGAAATCCTCTTTAAATGCGCCGCATGTATACTTTATGCGCCAGCATAAGAACGTCAGAAGCTTTATTTTGCTTTCTTTTCTTCTTATTTCTTCATAAGTCTTTAAGACATTGTTTTGTATTTCTTAGCAAGCATTTCCAAGCATCTTCATTTTATCCGTCTAAGCTTTCCGGCTTCGTTCCGAGCCTCGGTTTTCGTGCCTGAAATTACAAAACATACCAAAAACGAGCATAACAACGTGGATGATAAATCAACTAAAATGCTCTAAAATTACCGGAAATCAACCAAATTTAGCGAGACACTTCAATTTAGCTAAAGAACATCGAATGAACAAAAACGAGCCAGATTAACAACTACTAGGATAAAATTGGCGGAAACACGAGGGAAAGAAAACGGAAAAAAACTAAACACCACAAATCATTATCACTGTCACTTTTGATGCTGTCGAGCACGTGATAGAGCAACGTAAAGCTTGTCCATGTGAAAAGCATGGTTGTCGGAGATATATTCCTACTCATTGAGAGTCTGTCTTTGAGATTGTTAATTGTCATAGCAAAATTAAGCTTGATAGGAAACTGTTTGCATTGAAATGAATGGATTGTTGATGAAGCTGATGGCCGCATACTAATTCGTGGAATAAATACCCGCTTATCAGTGTAAGAACAGTTGCAACATCACAGACAATGAGGTTAGGAGTGAAGTTCTTGCATGTTAGCCTTGTGCCATTACACATTCCTGTTGCAGGATCAATGTTTCTGAGTACATAACAGGACAGTTATGCTTAAGACAAATTATGGGACTCAACCTCCGGGCACAAGGTATTCAGAAATTCAGGAGGATATATGCTTTCATTTTCATCTATTGTGCTATCATAGCTTTTATATTTTTATACATTCACCTGGGAAAATATCAATGAAAGCGTTAAGCGCATCCACATCATCTTTCGAGGTGCCAGTATTGCACGATCATTGAATAGCTTGGAATGCCATGATTTGAGTTTGGGAAGCAAAATATTGAGCATTTTTGGAATTGTGTTTTCTCTACTGATATGACCTTTATTGTTGAGAGCAATGCTACCATTTGTTGTTTCATGCTGTAATTCCCCATTTCTTAATGTAGCAAAAATTTTGCAAAATTGGAATTTTTTTTGGCTCTCATGTTTTTTTCCAAATAGAACTGAGCAAATTGAGGCCACAATGGTGTGATACTAAGCTTGCTTCAATAGCTTCATTTGTGGTTCCTTGGCACTACAGGTAGAACCTGTCTAAAATCTCCACCCAAAACAACAATTTTACCACCAAAAATAACATCTGGGATCACAAAGATCTCTTAAAAGAAGATCTAAAGCATGTATGAAGCTTTATTAGCCATGGAGCTTTCCCAGATTATTAATGTAGTTTGTCTTAGCAATGCTGCTAAGGTTCCTTGCTTTGGAACATCAATGTGATATTACTTTCATGATCAATTGGCAATTGAATCTAGAGTGTGTGTTTTCCGTTCGGTAACCCGGCTGCTGCTATGCCAGATGAAGCAGTAGTAGTATGAACTATTTTACCTGATTGCCGCACTTTTGCATATAATGCAGAATATAGATATGTTTTCCCGATTCCCTGGCCCATCAATGAAAAAGGCACCTGGTGTCTTATTTTTAACATGGCGCATTATACATTTATAGGCTTCTCTTGCTTTCATTTAGATGTTTCCTTGCTCTGATATGTTCTGTAAGTGGTGCAGCATGAACATCACGAATGTCTTTGTTAGTCTGATATTTCATTCTGAACACCTTTTAGATGCTGCAAATCAAATTCTTCGAGTTTTTTACCATGTTCTCTAATAGTTGTTCGATTTTTTCAGCAGTCAATGCAAGAACTTTATGGTTATCATGGTGGAGCAGTCGGAAATCTTCAGATAGAGCTTCATAGTAGTGATCCCAAGCTGTCTTGGATTTGCTGGACGGTTGAAAATCAAAGAGTCACAAAAAGACTACGTAAAGCAGTTGGCATTGAAACTGCATAGCTTCATCCAAGCATTGTTCTGTGATGTTATGTGTTCTATCAACCTTTTTTCAAAAAGGCTTCTTGATATCTGTACATGTAACGCCATCCAATCTTAATATCTTCAAATGAATTTGGTGCAGGTACGTGAGCTAATAATGTACGGAGATAGAACGATCTCCTTCCCATGGATTTACAAATGCAAGCCTACCAATCATTTTTCCGCGTTTTCTATCAGACCAGGTGTTGATATCCACACAAAATGTTTGGAAATTCTGCATACAAATATTTTTGACCATCAGGCCGCTCAACATTATCCTGAAAAATTCGTCAAAGGTGTTCTAACTTTATTAGGTTTTGAGATGACAGCCTGCAAGTTCAGTGGACTGTAATAAACTTCTGGTTGTATCACAGTGGACATTAAGAGGCATAACTGGAGGATACATTTCATAGGAGCAAACCCGTAAATTCTCCAAGCTGCTTCTGGTGGAGATACCCATCGACTGATTGGAAATTTGCTATCTCATCAACAGGTACGTTTGAGTCAACTGTTCTCAATATAAATTATACAAGATCATGCCCTTTAATACATATATTATAAATATTTCACAGCTGAATGGTTGAGGCGTATCTCTACATTAAAATGACAGTCGAATTTAGCTAACAAATAAGGGGTATATGGTATAACCAACGGTTGTCCAATAATAACCCTCTATACGTATGTCTCTCCAGTGTCCGATCTCCTATTAATGGATAGCCATCATCCTTGCTAGTAGTAAAAGAAGCAAACGGTTTTGGAAAGTGTGATTTACATGATAATGTTCCTTGGTTTTCTTCATGCAAGGGCATTTTGGGTTTATGTTACCACAGGGCCATGCATCATGTGATTCAAAACTAATGCAAGAAGGTGGGGGGTTATTGTAGATGGTATTTCAGCACTAACAAATTATCAAAATCTTAGGACATTTTATTTTGTATGATGGTTCAAGGAATTATGGGTAGCCTCTTTTTTTGGAATTCAACTCGTAGATGAATGCAGCTACCTCTCCAAAGATTTTGTGTTCCATTACCTCTTTCTTTGCCTCAATAAGTTTGGCCCTGAAAATTCTTGCATTAAATCTGGACGATTCTGTGCCTTTTCTTCTTTTGTTTAATTTCAGGCCAATTTGGGTTGCATGTCATGTAGCAAAATATCTGGTTTCCCAAATCTTTTAACAAGCTGCATTGCATTCAAATACCTTTTTTTCATGTCGGCGGGCCACCCATGAATGTCGCTGGTAAAACTAACACGGTGCCCAACTTGTGCAGCTTCGACTTCTCTTTGAGCTACAGTGTCCACAAGGCCTTGATATAAATCTGCACTGATAGTAGCTTGATTGTTCGCGAAGAAATCTAGCTGGTATTTTCAATTTTCACGTACATGTTAACAATATATTGCAAGAATAATCAACCTGCATTCAGAAATTTATTGCCAGTACGGATTTGCAGCAGACAAGCATAGTATTCACGACAGGAAACATCACGTTTTCTACTTCTAGGTCGATGTGTTGCTGCTGTAATAAGCAAGTAATTCAATGTAAGGTTATTATCTGAAATTTATTAAACCATGTATATTTTTATTAGAAAATGAATACATGTAAATTTAATATAAATGAGTGCTACAACATCATCTACATCCATACTCTCTCTTCTTGCAGCTAGAGATCTTCAGCATTAGAAGCTGTGGGTACTGGTGCATGGCATGATTTTGAGAAAATGTTGAATTGCAGCAATTACTATATGTCCTTGATGAGCGTGGTAAGCCGGGGTGCATCCACTTTCACCATATGGAAAAGCAATGGATATTGCAAGGATCATAGCATCCATAATCATGCCTAATTTGATGGCTTATTGCCTTTGCCATACACAACAATGTACGGAGATGAATTTTCATCCGTGGCAGATTGATCTGGCCAAATTGCAGCAACCTCATGAGGGTAGGAGCATTGTAACTCTTTGATCTAAGTTTACATTCTTCTTTATACAAATGTTGTGTATTCTCTTGAATTGAAGCTTGTGAAGATTGCGGAAGAATTTAGCATAGGATTCTATCATTATCTGCATTATAGTTGCTATCACATCAGGCTAAATTTCTTGAAATAAACTTTTCTTGCTGCAAATTCAGCTTGAGAATCGTAAAGTATAATTGCAGATATTTCGGTTTCCCATCATTTGACACCAGATTTGGCAAATAATGGTATATTTGGCCATGAAGCTTGAACACGTAGATTCCTTTCTTAATGTTGATGACAGCTCAGATGATGATTTGGACACTTCAGTTTTCTATGTTATAACAGAATATTAATATCTTGTAATACTTCCTGAATTTAAGGAAAGTTAGTTAGTTATTATAACAAACTGAGCTATATATAGTTGTAAGATCTGATTAGATCATAATCATCACATCATCAATAAAATTTTCCCCCTCTCTTTCTCTTCTTCTCCTCTTTCTCTCACTGCAAACTTCATTATGGTATCAGAGCAGGTTCATCAAAGTTCTTCGATCCTGTGATTTTGCAGTGAAATCAATTGATTCTTGATTCAATTAAACACAAAATCTCATTTCATATTCTCGAATTGTTAATCTGAATTCAAAGGATTAACAGAATTGTTTGTTTAATCCAAATTTCTGCAATCCTAATCAAGGATTTTGAGAGTTTGGACGAAAATTATCAATCTGAAGCTTCAATTTCTTGTTGAAAATGGCTGTAAATTCGAATGTTACACTTCCAGTCACTTCTGATCCTACATCGCCTTACTACATAAATCCTTTTGAGAACACTGCTTTACCTATAGTATCTGAGAAATTTTCTGTAGAAGCTTATGGTGAATGGAAGAGAAGCATGGTGATAGCTTTGGCTACGAAAAATAAGCTTGGATTTGTAGATGGAAGTCTACCAAAACCAGCTGAGAATGATCCGAACTATGGAGCTTGGAAGAGATGTGATGCAATCATCATATCATATATTTTGAGGTCTCTTGATACTTCAATTGCAAGAAGTGTGTTGTTCTTGAGTACTTCTCAAGAAATCTGGAAGGATCTTGAAGAGAGGTTTTCACAAACTTCTGGTCCTCAATTGTATTCATTACAACAGTCTTTAACAGACTTAAAACAAGGATCAGAAACTTCTATTACAGAATTTTTTACTCAGATTAAGGCAATTTGGGATCAAATCAATCAGATGAATCCTCTGCCATCTTGTTCTAGTCCTGGTTGTACCTGTATACAGTTTTTCCTGAAACAGCAGCAAGAGGAAAGACTAGTACAACTGTTAATGAAGCTAGACAACAAGTTTGCAGCAGTAAGAACTAACATTCTTATGATGCAACCTTTGCCAACAATTTCTATGGCATATAAGTTGCTGGTCCAAGAAGAGAAACAAAGACAAGCTAGTCAGATTGATGAAGAATTGAACAACAGATCCATGGTGTTAGCAGCAGATTACAGAAAGAATTCTAAGAATCATTTTCAAGGTTCTAAAATGGCATTTGTAACACCCCCAAATTCCTCACTTTCTACTTACCTCAAACCTATAAACACAAGAGGAACTTGAGCATGTTACCGCCACGTCACAACTAATTATGAAAACTAATTGCAACGCTAAGGCTAAGGTAAAACAACACACCTTACTAAAACCATTTTATAAAAGTCAAACAACTCACAGCGGAAGTCTTTACCACTAAGTCAAACATTAAATTAACAACTTGGAACCATCACGGCCCTTATTCCAAACCACTAGAAAAATCTAAAGTCAAAACAACTACCAAATAATAACCACTCCTCTCGAAGAAAAATCCCTTCACCATGCATATGCTCAACAACCTGCACTTATTCTGCTTAACAAGCAAACAGAACAAGAAAAACATGGAAATATATATGTGTCAGCAACCACTGCTGAGTATGCACAACATAGCAAAAACATAACAACACGAAGACACACACATAGCATACAAAATACACATAACAAGACTCTCACTCCATTTTAAGACTCATGACTCATAAGTTCAAAATTCTTCATCTTGATTATAACTTCTTGCTTCGAAAAGGATATAGGAAACGTGAACGGGCTCTTTGGAAAGACGGTCGTCAACCAAGTAGGTAGCGCTCCCCGTACAATCCGAACTCTAACAGAAAGATAGCTAGTCTTTCAAAAACAGTGGTACATGGTCTCCATCCACCCCATGTCCAAACTTAACTCTTTAACTCTTTTGGAATTCCAGAACTAAAACGTGAAGCATCGTCACACTCCACTATGGAAGTACAGCGTTAAGGCAATACATACCTCCCCCGTATGGTAACCTCATTTGGCCTGAATGAGTACTCACGTTCCTTTAAAAATAACTTGCTCATAATTGTTTACTTAACTTTGCTTTACTCGACTTTATTTAACTTTGACTTAATAAGCATTTAACTTTGATTTGTCTTGTAAACATGACTCTTATGGTCAAAACTTGCTCAAAACATGCATAGAAGCATTATAACTCATGAACAAACTTCAAAACACTTAAACATGTCATTTTAGACTCTTAACCCTCACATTAAAGCTTCATATAGCTACTGTCCAGAATTCAAACATAACTTAAAACACGACCGAAAAGTCAAACATACACCGTCAGACTTCGAAACATACATAAACAACATAGAAACCATCAAACACTTAACCAACACTTGTTAATGACTCTTTCCTCTTTTAGTAACCTTCCATTAATAGTAAATGACTTTTGAAAACATTTTTAGAAACTTCTATTCCTAGAAATTTATTTTTGAAAAACATTTGTTTTAAAACTAGGCAATAGAAATAGAAATAAATCTGAAAATAATTATTAAAAATTAAATAGGTTCGAAAACACTTTTCCAAAACCTTTTACTGCCTAAAATACAGTCTCAAACCAAATCTCGTGGCTAGATAAGGTCTATGTGAATTTTAGTAGATTTTAAACTAGAAACCCTAAAACTAGCGATAAAACAATTAAAAATCCAAGCTAATTACCTAATAAATTCTCTAGGTCGTGAAACCCATTTTATAATTCCTTTTATTCTCCTATTAACCAGTAACAACCTTTAGAAACCTTAGTTCACGTTTTAAATATTTTTAAAAGATTTATTTTTGAAAACAGTCCAATCTGTCTAAAACCAATCTAAAAATTATTTAAAAATATTGGAAAACCTTTTAATGACGAAACCAACTCTATAAACTCATATTATGCTTCTGGAATACATTAAAAATAATCTCATAGTCAGATTCGACCTTTAGACCTTCTGAAACAATATTTTTCGGTAAAAACCGCAAAACTGAAAACTGACTAATAAAATTATTTGACCATGCTATACTTCATGTTAAAGTACGAGAATTTAACACAACTTCACATACATCACAATAAGTCTAAAATAATTTTTACGAGCATACTTCAACACTTTAACCTCATATAACAAATTTTACACATAAACCAGCAGATTTTCGGTTCAACACTATAAAATTCATGGGGGCTTGCATGATCGTTTTCTTGCTCCAATAATTTAACACGACATACTATAATACTAAACCTAAGTTTTCATGCTATTAGGTCTTTGATATGTCGCACATACCTTGCTCGCTAAATTTCCTTCTTAATTAAAACTGCTCTTCGGAAAATTCTCCTCCTTGCATTAAAATACAAAAATACCATTAGAAATTCGACTAACCTCATATGAACATTATATAACTAATATACAGCCTCTAAAATAATTTTTCGTGCATAAATTTCGATTATTTATAATTTCTATGATTTGTTTTATTAAAAATCCAATTTTTGACATAAACTAATCTATTAAATAAAAATTACCAAACTAATTTTTAAAAATAAGTTGAAAACAACAAAACACTTTTTATTTACTGAAAAACATTAGGGAAACACTTTTTCGATTTTTTAAAAAAAATTTGGAAGGAAAAATAATTTTTTTCTCTCTTTTTCTTATTTTCGAAAACCATGGTGAGTGGGCTACTTTGAGGTGGTTTTTGGCCACCTTGGTGGCTGCATGGGTGGCGGATCTTGGTACCTGGTGGTAGAGTGCAGCAAGGGCTGTCACGTGGTGGTGGTTGTGGCGGCAGATGTGAAGTGTGGTGAGTGTGGTGGTGGCTCAAAGTTGGTTCCACGAAGAGGAAAACTGCAGTTTTATTTTTTTTCTGTTTGTGTAATTTGCTGCGGTTTTTGGGCTGCGATTTTTCTTTTTTTTTTTTTCGTTTTTTCTGATTTTTGGAAAGGGTTTTAAAGAGTAAAATTTGATGAACCAGAGAGCTATATATAGGGTATATGGCCTTAAGGAATTCGGCCAAATCAAAGTGAAAAGATAAAGTTTTGATTTTTTTTTTTTTTTTGTATAAGATCTAAATTGTGTGTGGATAATTTTGGATATGTTTATCTTTGTAAAATCTGAAATTTATTCAACTAAAAGATACAAAATCTAGGTAGTTAAAATAAATAATTTAGAAAATAGTTTTGGGCATCCATAAAAATATTTATGGGCCTTGGAAAACCGAAAATACCCCATTTTGGGCCTAATATGGTCCGAAAATAATTAAAATAAAACCCATAATTATTTTTGCTATTTTTGAAAATTAAATTTAAATACTCAAAACCTCCTTTAAAAATAATTACTATTTCTAATAAAACCTTTTGTAAAATAAATTATTTTAAGCCATAAAATATAAATAAACTTTATTTTCCGAAATTCATAAAACTATGTATTATAATCGTATAAAAATATAATATAAAGTCTTAAAAATGCGGGGGATTACAACATTTCAGTCAGCAAATGGTAACAAGTTGGTAGTGGCTGGAAGGAGACCATATTGTGAGCATTGTAGGATTCCTGGTCACACTATTAAGAAATGCTACAAGCTACATGGTTATCCACCTAATTTTGTAAAAAGAAAAGGGGAGAAGATTGCAGCAGTGGCTCATGCTGAAGAAGAAGAAGAATCTGCTGAGCACATTACTCACATTTCAGCTGACCAGTTTGATAGTATACTCAGGGTATTACAGTGTCAGGACACAGACTCAGTTGAAGGTTCACAAGCTCATGTGGCAGGTACATGTTTATTAACTTGTTCAAATGCAAAGTGGATAATTGATAGTGGTGCTACAGATCATATTTGTTCAAGGTTAGAACTATTTGAGTCATATAAGGTCTTTGATAAGTGTCCTAACACCATAACAATTGCTGATGGTAAACAAGTGGTGGTTGAACACATAGGAACTGTGGTTTTTGATAATGGTATAGTTCTGCAAAATGTGTTACATGTGCCAGGGTTAAAATTCAATCTGATTTCTACTCATAAGTTGTGTAGAGATCTGAAATGTGAAATAGTATTTACTCATGAAAAATGCTTGATTCAGGGGTCAACTTTGAGTCAGTCAGTGGTTCTTGGTAGTCTGGTATCAGGATTATATGCTATTAATGACAAAGCAGCAGAGAAACAAGAGGAACAATCTCAAGAGGTAGCAATAGCTGACTGTGGATCAGTAAACAAGGCTGATGATGAAGCTAAGCTTTGGCATTTAAGGATGGGACACATGCCATTCAATAAATTGTGTCTAATAGATTCTGTTTTTGATAATAAGACAGGCTGTGAGATAGTATGTCAAATATGTCATAAATCTAGACAGACTAGGAAACTTTTTCCTGTTAGTGTTTCCAAGTCAGAAAGTTGTTTTGATTTGCTACATATAGATACTTGGGGGCCATATAGAGTCAAGACTTATGATGGCTTCAGTTACTTTCTTACTATTGTAGATGATTTCTCGAGATATACATGGACATTTCTTATGAAAAGCAAGAGTGATGCTGTGAAAATTCTTACTGATTTGCTTATTTTTGTCAAAACACAATACAACAAGAATGTTTTATGTATAAGGACAGATAATGCCAAAGAGTTGTGTGAAGGTGATATTGTTCATGTTTACAAGAAAAATGGGATAAAACATCAAAAGTCTTGTGCTGATACACCACAGCAGAATGGAATAGTGGAAAGAAAACACAGGCACTTGCTAGAAACTGCAAGAGCTTTGTATTTTCAGTCAAGGGTGCCAGTGAAATTTTGGGGAGAATGTTTGTTGACAGCAACACATGTGATAAACAGAATGCCTTTGTGTTCTGTGAATTTCATATCACCATATGAATTGTTAAACAAAAAAAGGCCTGCTTTAACACACCTGAAAGTGTTTGGTTGCCTATGCTACATTTCTACTTTAAAAACTGGTAGATCAAAGTTTGATTCAAGATCTTCACCCTGTGTTCTAATGGGATATCCACCCAACCAGAATGCTTACAAGGTGTTTGATTTAGAATCAAAGAAAATGGTTATATCAAGAGATATAACATTCTATGAGAAACACTTACCTTTTCATTTTGAAACACAAAATAAAACCACAAATCACCCTATTTTCTTACCCTTAAACACTGAATTTGATCTTGAAACAGATTTTCCCATACCAGAACCCTTTCTCATAAACATTGATACAGAATCTGATCAGTGTTCTTCCTCTGAAAACACCTCAAACTTCACAAATACACACCCTGAAACTCCACAAAATATACCTCACACTTCTGTTCCAAACCCACCCATAATAGCAAGGCAATCTAACAGACCAAAGAAAAGACCTGGATAATTGGACAATTATATATGTGTGGCAGAATCAGTATGTGATCATTGGTGCAATATTGTGAAGTTTGACATGCTGCCTGGTTCAAGCAAGGTTTTGATAAATAAAGTAACAGAAGTAACAGAACCAACAAGTTACTTAGAAGCATCTCAAAATGCAGGATGGGTAGAGGCTATGCAAAAGGAGTTGACTGCCTTGGATCAAAATGAGACATGGGAGTTAGTGCCTTTACCTAAAGAAAAGAAACCCATTGGTTGCAAATGGGTATATAAAGTAAAGTTGAAGGCAGATGGGAGTGTTGAAAGATTAAAAGCTAGATTGGTTGCTCAAGGGTTTACACAAAGATATGGAGTGGATTACTTGGAAACTTTTTCACCAGTTGTTAAAATGACAACTGTGAGGTACTTATTGTCTATTGCAGCAAGTAAGAAATGGAACTTGTACCAGTTAGACATCAATAATGCCTTCTTGCATGGGGATCTCACAGAAGAAGTATACATGAAGGTTCCTCAAGGAATTCCAAATCCAGACAATCTTGTTTGCAAGCTAAAGAAATCCTTGTATGGACTTAAACAAGCATCAAGGCAGTGGTTTGCAAAGTTGAATAATGAATTGAAAGTGATGAAATATGAGCAATCAAAGAATGATTACTCATTATTCATTAAAAGGACAGAAGAAAAAATGACATTTGCAGTAATATATGTTGATGACATAATTGTTACTGGATCAGATGAAGCAGAAATCAAATGGTTCAAAGAACATTTGCACTCAGTTTTCAGCATCAAAGATCTTGGAATACTGAATTATTTTCTGGGTATTGAGGTTTCTCATTTACAGTGTGGAATAGTCATGACACAAAGGAAATTCACTAAAGAGCTCTTACAAGACTGTAATATGGATGTTGCAAGGGCTGCAAAGACTCCTCTGCCAACAAACATCAGGCTCATGGAGGAAGAAGGTGACTTATACTCTGATCCAGAACATTACAGGAAAATGGCTGGGAAATTGAATTTTTTGTCACACACAAGACCAGATCTTTCCTTCTCGGTTCAGACCTTAAGCCAATTCATGTAGAGACCAAGATCATCACATGTTAAGGCTTTACAACATGTTTTGAGATATGTATCACACACTGTTGGTCAAGGGATTATGCTGTATGCTACAGATTAGTTAACCTTGACAGCCTTTTCTGTTTCAGACTGGGCAGCTTGTCCTAATACTAGAAGATCTGTGACAAGCTATGTGTTGTTGCTGGGACATTCTCCAGTCTCCTGGAAATCTAAGAAGCAATCCACTATCTCAAGAAGTTCAAGTGAGGCAGAATATAGAGCTATGGCAGCAACAGCTTCATAAACTACTTGGATAGTCAGACTTCTTACAGACTTGGGAATGAAGAACTTACAACCAATTACTTTGCATTGTGACAATCAAAGTGCTATTCATATAGGAAAGAATCCTGTATTCCATGAACAAACAAAGCACATTGAATTGGACTGTCACTTTACAAGAGAGAAAGTCCTAGAGGGGTTGATTGAACTGACATATACTCCTACAGCAGAGCAGTTGGCAGACATTATGACTAAAGCCTTGGGATCAATACAACATAACAAGCTTAAGTCCAAGCTAGGAATGTATACAGAAACTGATACAGTTCCTAGCTTGAGGGGGGATGTTGATGACAGCTCAGATGATGATTTGGACACTTAAGTTTTCTGTTATAACAGAATATTAATATCTTGTAATACTTCCTGAATTTAAGGAAAGTTAGTTAGTTGTTATAACAAACTGAGCTATATATAGTTGTAAGATCTGATTAGATCATAATCATCACATCATCAATAAAATTTTCCCCCTCTCTTTCTCTTCTTCTCCTCTTTCTCTCACTGCAAACTTCATTACTTAAAGTCTGATTGAATTTTCCCACCTAAACAGCTGAATGCAAACAGATTATTGCAGAGTCGCGAATATTTCTGCAAGTTGTCACAATCTTTTCCTTTTCCAACAAAAAGCCTCAGTAGTTCACTTGGGAATTCGTTTGTTGCAAGCTTTACATCTCTGTTACTGCAGCAGAAGCTTGGAGATTCATACTGAAATTTCTTGGCATTACAATGTTCACAATGTGTAGGAGCAGCTAACATTGTTGCACATTCAGGAACATATTGTCGTAGTACTGCAATCAATTCTTCTGTAACATGTATAGAAATTCAAACTATGCATTACCAAATTTTGTTTTTCTTAATGCTAATACGCTGTAGTGGTCTAGAATTTATGTAGTCCTCAAATGTGTACCTTTATCTGATGCCTTCTTTCTTTTACGCTGTTGTTTAGTAGGTCTACTGATTGGTAACGTGGGTGTCGCATCCCGCTTCTTCCTTTTCCCAGTTAGATGCTGCAGATCAGTATTTGTTTCCGGCATTCGATCATTTCTAAAGGATGATAATATTTCAGCATGCGAATGATCTATTCGTCTGCTACAATAAGCACGGGGATTTATAACTGTACTTGATGCGCATTCAAAATCTGGCATAGCAGCGTCCTCAGAGTATCCATCATTTTCCAAGGATTTTAATCGCCGCTTGCGACTGTGAGACGATGCCATGCTGATGCCTGTATCACATACACTGTAAAGCACAGTTATGATTTAGGTAATTACATTCCATTTGAACAGTAAAACTCCATAAATTAAATTGAAAAAGATCAAGTGTTTATTGGAGTTTTGTAATATCCGAACCTAAATTCAAATGAGGCATTCCATAATACACATAACATACCAATATATTATTTTATTTATATCATATTCATAAAATACACGCAGTACACATATAGTAGACATTGGTTACAATTATATTTAAGCTTTCTTATCCCTATTGGTCCCAATATTAATAGCATCTAACTTTTGATAGCAACAGGGGCTCTAATCTTAATAATACTAAGCTATATTGCAAGCATATACATGCAACAAGACAAAAGCCTGATCACAGCAGCACATGATACAAATAACTGCTGCATAAGACAAGTAGCTCTTGCATATATAGATCTTCTTCATCTATAGAGAGAAAAAGATAGATACTAAATGTAACAGATTCCACAAAAGGTCTAATACATATAGATGTTATTAGGACATTGAGCAATTATTATGGTTGTTAGTCTTGTCTTGGACGTCTTTCGGGGAATTTCAAATCGGGAGTAATTATAGCATCAGGAATCATGCTTGGACATGAACCGGTATTGCTTTGCACCTTTCTTTTCTTACTTCGAGGTGCTGCCTGTTTTGGAACTGGAATGCTAGCTCGTTTACTCTTAGGAGTAAGTTGGTCTGATTCAACTATAGTTGGCACAGGTTCTTGTAATTTCTGCAAGCCGTACACCCTTTCTTTGATCGTTAAATAATGGTTTCTCTCGGCTTTTAAAAGTGCAGCTTCTACCTTCAGAAAGTGGTAGTTGACATCCATTACTTCAAATCGGTAAATTGATGCAAGAAAGGACAGTACTTCTTTTGCCAAAGTTTGCTTTGCATCATGAATTGAATTTGCCTCATATCCCATGTAAGTTCGTCCCATACATACACTGCCAGGGACTAATACATACATAGAAGCAGCATATACTCCTTGACGTAGCTGCATAACATCAATTGGTGTTACTGCAATGCCATATTTGTGCACAACAGTAGTGAGCAATGCTACAAAGTCTAACTCCACACGGTATAGACTATAGTCAATTCCTTCAGTAGGTATGATTTCATAGTTTGGAACTAAATACACATCTTCATCTAATTTTGAAAACTAGTGAACCTTGCATGCAAAGAACTGAAGTGCTCGATCATGTCTACCTCTCATATCAAGGTTTACATCAATAACCATGATCTTGAAATGTCGAACAAGGAATATTGTAGCTTTCATTGCTGCACCTTCAGCTGAAGCTTGTAGAGTAGGGCCGTCATCTCCATCAAAGAGATGGTGACTTTCATTTTTCGTCATTTCAATCAGGACCTCAACAACATTCAACCAAGCATTTGGTTGCCTATATGTAGGCTTAGCAATTCCTAATGTAGCACAAATTTTCTCAAGTAATGGAATGAATGCTATTGCAATAGTAGTGGTTATAAGATCCATCACCTAAATGCAAAGGCTAAACTGCATGTAAATATGGCATCTTATAGTATACATGAATATATGTAATCACCTGCTATAGAGTAACAGCACATAAAAGAATAGTAAATTTTGAAATCTTGATACCAATATAACTTAGTGATGAAACCTTTGAGGTTTGAGTATTAACAAAAATAAATACCTCTAAACAATCATTCAATCTATCAAGTCAAAAGGGAAAAAAATTGCAACTGAAACTCCCATAAAAGCAGTATATGACCAAACATTAACACAAAAAAACATTCTTTATACCTATATGACTGTATCATAGTAATAACTGCTAGAAAACAATCCAAAAAGAAACTTTGAGTGTACTTTCACATGATTCTTCATCATTGAAACTATGCTAAAACCCTATTGTAAGCAAACCTCTAATATCTGACGTTAAAGTATTCTCATTTAGCATGTTGCTGAGGAATATTCACTGATATACCTACCATGAATCTACATGCTTACTAAAACCAAAGCATAAAGGTAAAGGAGTCCAATATGATATCTAAAATGCAAGCATGTATGTTGAATTTCAGCTTTTTCTGTTGTATAATAGAATCAGGAAATAACTGTAAATTATAAATGAATGCTTACCTTTGCTCTTTGCTTGATGTTTCCTAAGTATGCAGCCTGTATAAAGAGATATTTCAGTGAGGAACATACATAAGCAGACAAGCAGCTTGTCTATATATACACAGTAAAAGGATTGTGTAAATCTAAAAATGCAAGTACGATTCTCAATTTTATAATATTTACTGATTTTCATACACAATGTTAAAAAGATTTCATAGTACAAGCATACCAAGATTTCATGGGAAGAGTATGGTAAAAAGACATATTGTAGTTGATGTTTATGCTAAAATCTGCTCTAGCTAGCAAACCTTAGCTGGTTCCGGCTATAGCTAAATATTTACCAACTTTGTTCGCTTTGATGCAGGAAAGAAATAATGCGAAAATGGGAGTGGGGGAGTCACCAGATATGGTGACGCGGAAAACCCCCCTAAATCAGGGCAAAAAACCGCGGGTGGCTTTGAGTCCACCAGTCCACTAGGTAATAGGATTGTTTACAATTACAATGTATAATGCTAGCTAGATAGCTAGGTAGTTTAAGTTTATAGCTGCTAAGTGTCTAGCTTAAAGAATGTAAGTGAAATGTATAAATTGTGTGTACAAATAATGAATAATAATAAATGTATTGATTTTCTTCAGATTGCCTTGTGTGTGTATCTTCTTTCTTCTCCCCTATTTATAGAATAACCGTGGATTTGTAGCCGTTATCTCTTCTTCAAGGTCGTTGCTCTTTAGGGATGTACCTGACTTGATTTGTGGGCTAGATTCAAGACAGTTTGAAATGTGGATCCTATTCTTTAGGCACGATCTCCTCAATATCTTTGACCCAACTTCCGCATCTTCCCACTTCTAGAAGCTCCTTGGAATATTCCCCTCCTAACTCCTTGATTCTCGGACCCACTACCTTGACTGTGTCTAATCTGTAGCTGCTAACTGGGTACCTGCGTAGCTGACAATCAAGCTGGATTATAGGTAGAAATTTTGGCCATATCAATTTGCCCCTAACTTGTAAGCTGGGAGCGCCCAGCTACCGAGTTGCAAGTTACCGTTGGGGTTCATCACAGTTTCCGAGAAGCAAACGGTTATAACTCAAAAGCAATAATTAATTTCTGAAAATAAATGAAAGAAAGATATGAAAAGAGTTGACAGTTAAGAGAAATAACCGTTATGTCCTTCTCCTCTTCCTATAAATACGCTTTTTCCATCCTTCTTCTTCACTTTGCTAATTTCCTTTAGGAAGAAAATTCGAAAGAAAAACTCGAACTTAGTTCTTTGTGATTTTGCGATTTTCCAGGCATCTTTAGCCTATTCAGGTATTGAGATCTTTTCTTCCCCTTTTTACTTTACTTCCTCCTTTCTTTGCTTAGTTTTGGTCTAGAGATCATGGGTAGAGCTAAGGATGACATAGTTAGTGTAATAACGGAGGAACGCTTGCAACAAATTGCTATGATAGGGCTCTTCCCTGAATCAGCTAGGCTAGTGGTTCCTACCTCTAGCCAACGACCAGAAACCTGTCCTCCTGACCACGTATGTTTCTTTGAATACCCTTTCACAATTGGGTTCTCCTTTCCTTTGGCCGGGTTAGTTAGGTCGGTTTTAGATCGCCTAGGTCTAAGTCCGGGACAGTTGCAACCTTCCTTTTGGAGAATTTGTAAGGTGATCGAGGAAAAAAGTAATAAGTGGGGGCTAGAATTTAATTTAGACGATCTGTTAGGTGTGTATTCTGTTAGGAAGGTAGGTCCTGGGTATGCTACCTTGAAGGTCAGGGTAGCTGGGAACAAGCTAGTAGATGATGAGGGAGCGCCAGATAAGGGTTGGAAGAGTAGGTATTTCTTTGCGGAGAAGTCCTCCCTTGGCGAAGAGGGAAATTGGCTAGTTGGTGGCTGGAATGCTACAGGTATTAGTACCGTTTCTTTGCCTAGCTTTTAGTACTTTTATTAATTTGGTTCTTACTTGCTTTCTTTTGCAGTTCACTCCCCTCCTCCTCTAATTACAGAAAGTCTAGCTATCAGGGAATTCCTAAGTCACCCTACCGAAGAAAGGACTTTTGAAGCTACTAAAGAACCTGTAACCACCGCTCCAGCTATGTCGTCAGGTAAGAGTTCCTTCTTGTTTGCTAGCGGTTTTGTTTCTAGTGGTTGTTCAGTTTTTGTTTGGTATTGATTTTAACTCTGACTTGGTCATGTTCCCTATAGGTTTAAAGGAAATTTCTTTCGAGGAAGCCAAGAGGAGGGTCTCGAAGAGGAAGGCTGCCAGTAGCAGCACTACTAGTTCAGCGAACACGGGCCCAAGGCCTGTGGAAACTGCGGCTATTATGCCTCCTCCCTCTAAGTTCCCTAGGTCATCCGATCCTGTTCCGGTGGATGACCTGGAGCTATCCTTTCCCCCTACCTTCCTGGCTAAGGAAGGTGCGAAAGAAGGGATAGGGCCTCAGGTCGAGAAGCTGCTGTTTCCAGCTGCTAGGCAGCGCCTCAGCAATCTATCCCCCGAGGCTATGCTAGGCCACGCAGCTGGCCACACTCTCCAGGTTAGATGTTTCCTTGTAAATTTTATGTGTTTGCTTTCTATTACTTGCTCTACGTACCTAACTTGGTCTCATACAGGCTCTTCAAGACGTCTTGGCTGCTAAGGACTTGGTGAAGGGTTTTGCTGCCAAGCACGACCAGGTGCTACTTAAGGTAGACAAGCTGACGGCGGAGAACGAACTCCTCAAAACGCAACAAGCAGAGCTGAAGTCCAAGCTGGAGGAGGACTTCATGTGCATCCTGGAGGAGAGGGAGAAAGAGTTGGAGGGCAAAAACGAGGAGCTGCTAAACAAGAGCAAAAAGCTGGAGCAGGAGCTGGAGGACCTGAAGGAGGAAAGTAAGGATGTAGCTGCCTTTTCTCTTACGAGGGGAAGAACTATGATAGCTTATGAAGTCTATCATAAGGGAGCTACAACTAAAGATTGTCAAGCCGTGGTGGACGAATACCTGGAACACTTTGTTAGCTTGGCTGACCTCCTTCCTGCTTCCTCTGAACCAGTTGATGCTGCTCCTGCAGGCGACGCTGCCAGCTTGGCAGGTGAGGGGGAGGCAGCTACTGTGGGAGAGACTCCTGCTCCTGTGGCTGTCCTTCCTCCTGATGAAGGTCAAGCAGGAGGGGTTCTAGAGGCAGCTGATGAAGGAGCTTAGGATCGTTTCTGCTTTTGCATTTTAGATAAACTTTTTTAATTATTATGTTTTATTAGACAATGGCCTTAGGGCCTTCTTTTAAATTTATACTAATTTCGTACTTCTTTATTTGGGATGCTTATTATGACTTTGCTATTTTGCATATGGCATTGTGCTTTGAAATCGTTGCGTACATATTTGTGTTTGCTAGCTAGCTTTGAATTAAATTGTAGGCATACCTTGTGTTGGGTAAGTGGTGAGATTACTTTGTAGGCCATCTGCGGGTGACTTGATTGTGTGTTCAGGTTGCTGGGGCAGCTTCCAGCTAATATCCACTTTCCCTTTGATAGCGTTATAGCTTTGAGTGGCGTCTGGGCCTTGGTTGCTACTCTGCAGGGAGTATCTGGACTCCCTGGTGGCCTATCTGGGGCCAGCTGGGTCACGCTTTCTGATCTGATCTAGAAGTGGTACACCTTCAGGTTGGATGCATTCCAGCTTCTAGGCACTTCTTTCCCTTGCGCTGTGGCTAACCTGTAAGCACCATTACCTATGACTTTGGTGATTTGATATGGCCCTTCCCATTGCGCAGCTAGCTTTCCAGCATTCAACTCTTTGGTGTTGGCAAAAACTTTCCTTAATACCCAATCTCCTAGCTGAAATGTCCTTGCTTTTACGTTTTTGTTGAAGCTTCTAGCTACTATATTTTGTTGAGCGGCCATTCTAATGAGTGCGTTGTCCCTGTGTTCTTCTAGGGCGTCCAGATTGTTAGCTAGTTCTACCGTGTTTGCTTCTTGTGTCATTAGTCCATACCTGGCCGTTGGAGTAGCTATCTCAGCAGGTAGCACGGCTTCGCATCCATACACTAAGGAGAAGGGCGTTTGTCCTGTGGCTGCCCTAGGTGTGGTCCTATTGGCCCACAGGATCCTAGGTAGTTCTTCCACCCATCTCCCCTTCTTAGCTTCTAGTCTCCTCTTGATCCCATTGATTATCGATTTGTTGCTGGATTCGGCCTGTCCGTTTGCTTGCGGGTATCTGGGGGTCGACATAGTTAAGGTGATGTTCCACTCGCTGCAAAATTCTCTTGTCTTGTCACTTATAAACTGGGACCCGTTGTCACATACGATCTCCGATGGAACCCCGAACCTGCATATTATGTTGTTCCAGATAAAGGAGACTACTTCCTTGTCTCTTACCTGCTGGTAAGCATCTGCTTCGATCCATCTGGAAAAGTAATCTGTGAGCGCTAGCATGAATACCTTCTGACCCGGAGCTGGTGGTAGTTTCCCTACGATATCCATTCCCCATTTCATGAAAGGCCATGGCGTTAGTGTTGGGTGCAAACTTCGAGGTTTGTGAGACATGCCAGCATGCCTTTGGCAGCTGTCGCATCTAGCTACGTATTTGTCTGCGTCTTGTCTGATGGTTGGCCAATAGTATCCGTAGCTGAGGATTCTGTTTGCTAGCGACCTTCCAGCTATGTGTGACCCACATTGGCCGTCGTGGAACTCCTTTAGCTGCTTCTGCCATTCTTCCTCTTCCAAACATCTTTGGAGTATTCCCCTAGTTGACATCTTGAACAGTATTCCTTGGACGAGCTGGTTTCTGGATGCCTTGAACCTAATCTTTCTGGCTTCTGGCTTATCTTCTGGTAAGACGTCATGCTGCAGATAGTCATAGAGTGGTTTGGTCCATGATTGGTTGTTGGTAGGCACTTCTTGGTTAGTCGTAGTGAGTACTAGCTGATTTATGTTTTTGTTTATGGCGGGGCCAGCTAGGTGAATTATGGGTATAGACGTCAGGTTGCTTTTTCTCAGAGCTGACCCCAGATTAGCTAAGGCGTCAGCTTGGGTGTTCTGATCTCTTGGTATCTGAGTAATTTTGAAGGGGGTGAAGTGAGCTGATGTTTGTTTGGCTAGCTCTAGGTAGCTGGTCATTTTGGAGTCTTTAGCTGTGAACTCCCCTGTGACTTGGCTGACTATAAGCAAGCTGTCACTGTACACCTCTAAACCTGTTGCCCCTAAGTCTTTAGCCATTGTCATTCCTGCGATCAGCGCCTCGTACTCTGCTTCATTGTTGGTTGCTTTAAAGTCGCAAGCGATGGATCGCACTACCTTGTCCCCTTGTGGCGACTTTAGTACTATCCTTAGCCCTGCGCCTCTAAAGTTGGAGGAGCCATCTACGAACATCTTCCATACCTGGTTGTTTTGTACCTGGTTGACTTCTTTCATCTCTAACTCTGCAGCTTGTTCTAGGTCGGGACTAAAGTCAGCCACAAAGTCTGCTAGCGCTTGGGACTTGATCGCAGTTCTTGGATGATATCTTATGTCGTAGCTGCTCAATGTGATTGCCCACTTTGCCATTCTGCCAGATAACTCCGGCCTTTTTAACACAACCTTAATAGGATAGTTAATCATGACTAATATGGGGTAAGACTCGAAATAGTGTCTCAGCTTCCTAGATGTCGTTACTAGAGCTAAAACAAGTTTTTCTAGTGAGGAATATCTAGTCTCGGCATCTAGGAGTGACTTAATTACCTAGTAGATGGGGAGCTGCTGGTTGTCAGCTTCCCTGGCTAGGACCGCGCTTACAGCTTTACCGCTGACTGCTAGGTATAGCTGTAAGCACTCTCCAGCTTGAGCTTTAGATAGTAGGGGTGGCGACATTAAGTATCGTTTTAATTCTCCTAAAGCATTTTCGTGGTCATCTGTCCATTTAAAACCTTCGTTTTTTTCTTAAAACGTTATAAAACAAATGACATTTGTCAGATGACCTTGAAATAAAACGGTTTAATGCAGCTACCCTACCAGTTAGCTTCTGTACCTCTTTTAAATTTTTAGGTGACTGTATATTTATCATAGCTTTTACCTGGTCGGGGCATGCCTCGATGCCCCTTTTGGTTAATATGTAACCTAGAAACTTACCTGCAGCTACTCCGAATGAGCATTTTGAAGGGTTGAGCCTCATGCTGTATTTCCTTAGAACCTCGAAAGTTTGCCTTAGGTGCTCTATGTGGTCTTCAGCTTTCTTGGACTTCACCAGCATGTCATCTATGTACACCTCCATTGTATCCCCTAGCTGGTCTTTGAACATTTTGTTGACCAGCCTTTGATAGGTAGCTCCAGCGTTCTTCAATCCGAAGGGCATGACCTTGTAGCAATATATTCCTTTGTCCGTCATGAAGGCCGTCTTCTCTTGGTCCTCTGGGTGCATTAGTATCTGGTTGTACCCGGAGTAGGCGTCCAGGAAGGTGAGCATCTCGTGTCCGGCTGTTGCGTCTACCATAGTATCTGTATATGGTAGGGGGAAGGGGTCCTTCGGGCACACCTTATTTAAATCTGTGAAGTCAATGCAAACTCTCCATTTACCGTTCTTTTTGCTGACCACCACTACATTAGCTAGCCAGTCGGGATACTTTACTTCTCTTATTTTCCCCGCTTCTAAGAGTTTTTGTACCTCATCGTTGACTACTTGGTTTCTTTCAGGCGTGAATTTCCTCCTTTTCTGCTTTATTGGCTTCATAGCTGGATCCACGTTCAGCTTGTGTGTAATGACTTCTGGGTCTATACCTACCATGTCTTCGTGGGACCATGCGAAACAATCTGCGTTCTCTCTTAGGAAGTCTAAGATTCTCTTTTTCTGGCCTTCGTTTAGGCTGGCTCCTAGCTGGATCACTTGCTCCGGCTTGGAGGGATCGAGCGCCACTTCATCTAAGTGTAGCTCGCTAGGTCCTACTGGCGCTGACCCTTCCTGTAGTTGCTAGATGTTTGCCAGCTTCGGTTTCAACGTCCTTTTGTAGCAATCTCTCGCTATCTTTTTGTCCCCTATGATTGTTAAGACTCCCCATGGTGAAGGGAATTTTAGTGCTTGGTGGTATCTAGATGGCATGGCTTTCATTTTGTGGATCCAAGGGGTCCCTAGGATGACGTTGTAGACAGAGGGACAATCTACCACGTTGAACCTGCTTGTCATGTTCACTCCTTCCGCCC
Source organism: Suaeda aralocaspica (assembly GCA_016808085.1). Lineage (NCBI taxonomy): Eukaryota > Viridiplantae > Streptophyta > Magnoliopsida > Caryophyllales > Amaranthaceae > Suaeda > Suaeda aralocaspica. The sequence goes on from PYUH01000216.1 coordinate 142,514, forward strand.
AGGTTGTTAGGTTGATTTCTCCTTCTGTGTGGTTTGTTTCTCCACTGAACCCTACCAACACCTTAGGCGTCTTGGTGATGTCAGCGTCTTTCAATCCCATCTCTTTCAATGCGCTCTTGAAGATAATGTTGGCTGGCCTGCCGTTATCTACNGGCTGAGCTGCCGTTATCTACCATCACTCTCTTGATGAGGCAGTTGCTGATTTGTAAGGAGATTACTAAGCCGTCATGATGATCTTCTTCTTCCAGCTCACCTCCGTCAAAGGAAATGCTCATGTTCTTCAGTTTCCTTTCTTCCTCCGACTTCAATCTGTCCGACTTGCTTGGAGTTCCTGTTCCATCTCTAGCAAAACGCTTTGCAGCAGAGTAGGTTAGTCCGCAAATTTCAGATCCACTTGATATTAAGTTAATTACCTTTGACGCAGTAGGTGGTGGGGGCGGTCCTGGCTTCTGGGTTTCTTCTCGCAATCCGCCTGAACAGGCTATCGCACACCTATCAAAAGTAAACCAAACCACTCTAACTAATATAGCTAGGGAAGTAGGGATCGAATCCACAGGAAAGCAATTAAACCTATTAGTTCTAAAAAGTCTAAACTGTGTAAAGGGCCTTTGAATGTCGAATCAAGACTCAAACGCTAACTAAAACTAGAACTAAGTTGATTAAGGGAATAAATCTATGACTAAGTCTAGGACATCGGTTCACCATAGATTAACAAATGAATTGCACACAATTAATTAATTAGATTATCAATTTCCTTGAATTAAGGTCCACTAATTCTCTCGAATCTAGTCCCCTTCAAAACTCCTCTAATGGCTCTCGCTCACTTAGACTCGTTTTGCCTATTGTCCTTATGATCTAATTGTGGTAATCTTACCTCTCGGCATCGATTTCAACAATATCAAACTAACAATTAAACCTGGCTAGTATTTAACTGAAAGCAATAAAAATTGACAACAGGAATTCCAGTACATTAATAACCAATCAACAATTAAGAACAAGCATCAAAATCAATCCATGGATCCCCTAGTCCTAGAAAAGGAACTACTCACGCATAATAGAAACTAAAGGAACTAATTTAATCATAAGAACTGGAACTGAAAACATGACTTCAACAATTAAACTAATTAACAAGAACAAAAATAACTCAAAAGCAAGAACTAAAACAAAAACAAGATCTAAAATTAAAATACTACTAACAATTAAAACTAAGGAAAATAATTAAACTAATAAAAACAAGAGAAGAAAATAAAGAAGAACCTGAAATTGCAATTGTATTGAATGAATGATTGAGTTTTGACAAAAGTAAGTTCTAGAGAGAAACTGAATGAAAAATCCTAATGAGAGAAAATAATTTCTAATCTAGTCTCTAATGTCTAATGTAATGTGTTGAAAAAACCTAACACAAACACTATTTATATAAAAAGTACAATGCTCGGGTCAAAAGGAGTGAAAAACGGGCTCCGGACAATCCGCCCGACCAATCGGGCAAAAACCGCCCGATCGGGCTCACAAAGCGAGTGATTTTGGCCTTGGAAGCAATCCGCCCGACTGCCCGGGCGAAATCCGCCCGATCGGGCGCGATCAGTGTTTTCGCCCCTATCTCCTTGAAAATGCTAAGTAAATTCCGCCCGACTGCCCGGGCGAAATCCGCCCGACTAGCCGGGCGAAATGACTTTTTCGCCTAAATCAAGTTGGCACGTCTTCTAGTTACTCCAGGCTTCATCATAGCTTCCTGATTACTTCAATTCTAACCCATGGCTTCTAGTATCTAGTTGTAACTCATATGATTGCCTCGGAATCAATGCAAAAACACCGAAATCCTGCAAAAAGTCACTAACAAGCACAAACAACTCCATACAACCAAATGTTAGCCAAAATAGCTCCGAAGAGCATAGGTTAGAGTCAAAATAAACCAGAAAAGGGGGTAAAATATAAGCATAAAATACACTTATCAAACTCCCCCAAGCCAAACCCTTGCTTGTCCTCAAGCAACAACTAGACCGAACAATGACTTCACCCCAAAACTTTTGAAAATACAACCAATTCAAGCAATTCCGAGCATGTAAGTTCCTATACCAACATATCAAAATCCCTTGACCGCAATCCACTTAAATCAAAATCAATAAGCCAACCATGTAAGAAATAGAAGTCGATGACTAGAGTAGCTCACTCGGTGTCACTCCACACATAAAATTGAGCATAAACAGTGAAGCTCACCCTTAATCCCAAATAAGAATGCAAGTGCAATAAGTGTTTAAATGCAAATTTTGAGAACCCAAACCCACATCTCACACCTCATGCAAGTGTTTAAGGGTAGTCACTCAATCCTAGTGTGAAAGTCGACTCGAAATGCAAGTAATACTCACTAGCTTTGGCAATTGACTCACTTCACAAGAACTAAAAATATGTACATGCCGATCAAAAAGGTCTTTTTAAGCTTGTAACGTGGCTAGGGTGACGGGTAGGATAGAATTTGGGATAATGTGGCGGTAAATGCGGGCTATATGCATGTAACAATCAAAAAAATCCAACATCAACTCCAACATCAAACCATTTCACATGGGATCACATCACACCATTAAAACTTACATTTCAACTTGCTCCAAATATCACAAGCTTTTCTTCTTCAACATCTTTAAATTCTTTTTTTCTTCTTCTTTTCTTTTTTCATTTTTTTTTCTTTTCAACTTTCAAGATTTTTTTTTCTTTTCAATTAGGCTCACGACTCTTAATGACATGTCAAGGACAAAATCATCACACATACATAACTAGGCCAATAAAAGATAAAACATTTTAATTCTTCATTAAACTAGCCTAGACATTGGTATACAGAGCCTTAATGTGAGACCTATTATCAAACTTTAACCACAACCTTTTCACAATTTTTCAATCCTCCAAAACCTCCAACAAATGCAAAACAACAACAAAACAACTCTCCTACTCCCCCAAGCCAAGCTTGGGCATATATCAAAATGATTAGAACAAGGCCAAATAAGGTTGTAATGTGGCTAAAATGCAAATGAAGGGTAAAAAGCTCAAAACAAGGATCAAGGGAAAATTTGTGAATGAATGCCTAAAATCTTAAAGCTCCTAGAAAATGAATGCCTTTTATCATTCGCGACATGTAACATACCAAAGCCAAGCTACTAGAGTTAAAAGCCAAAACATGGATCATATATGCACCAGGAACTAAACACACATGAAAAGAAATAAGCATAGAAATAATGCATGCGGCTCAAATCCTCCCGTTAACACAGTTCAAGCCCCTACTCTACACATGGCTATAATGGCAAGATTAGAAATTATTTCAAGCTAAGTCAAGTTCAAGTCCAAGTTGGCAATTCCCTAAACATAACTCATCACATGCCCAAATCGATCGAAAACATTTTTAAATAAAATGCGGGGCACAGGGAAGTAGTCATTCAACCATTCAGTACTTCTCAAATCAAAAATAAACTCAATTCATTCAAACCATTCAATCTAAAAAGCAAAAAAAACTAAACTAGGAAAGCAGTACAATATTTTTGGTCATATGGCTGAGAAATACTGCAAAGTAAACCATCAAAAGGGTCATACAAAGGTAAAAAGCTAGTTCGACAAATAAGAAATTGAAACTAGGCTGACAAAATAAGTGTAAAAACCTCTGGTCTATCATGTAGACATCTCGTAGTGCATCATAATCCCCATCAACAGCCTCCCCTTTCCTACGCTGAGAAATGTAAATGACAACTCCAACAATATCTACCGGAAACATAATACAAAAGTAAGTATAATCAGTTCGATTTTACTTTCTAAAACCAGTGTTACTATTATGCATTCATCTTAAAAACTAATATTAAGTACCATATAACTTCTCAGCTGTCAAATTTTGAGCCAATGCTGAAATAGGTTGGTAATTTGAGAAAACCTCTATCAAATTTGTCGAAGAAGTAACAATGTAACTTTGTTCTCTAGCACTCTCTTCTAATTCATCCATGACAAAACTAATGGACCCAAGTTCCTTTGAATCCTAAAAAAGAAACCAGGTAAAGGCATTTAGAAGCAATCCCTATGTCTAATTTCAACATATCTTTCTTTAATATCCTAAGCACATATCTATTGAAACACACTTGGATCTGAAGAAAGGTCTTAGCTGTAGCCTCCAGTGCAAACAAGCTCATCCTCTTTTGAGAAAGCCAAACTTTCCGTTCGTTCAACCTACACTTGAAACTAACCAATTTACCAACATATTTAAAAAGAATATTCATTTAATCTATCTCAATTTTAAGGTTACACAAAAATAATCAAATAAACTAACCATTCGTTAATAACCTTAGGCTGCATTTCTTCTGGTAATTTGATCACGGAAGTACGAGGTGTATGTGTTAATGTAAACCCTGAAACTTGTTTTAAAACTATAGTCTAGCATTCTTAACTCTTTTTAAAAATGATAAATATATTGATAATGTCGGTTGCCAAAAACAATTACCATTGTATGTGGTGCCAACCAAGCAAGTTAACACTACAATATCCCCAGCATCTGCAGCTGCAACAAGTACACTCCCATTCAACTTTAAAAAATTATTCCACATCACAAAACGCAAAAGTACGTCACAACTGCAATTACAACACCCAATCAATAAGCAACAGAAGGAACCTATCATTTTCCAAAATTTGCATGCATCTCTAAGAAGGAAACAACAATCTGTAAACATAAGCTAACCTGTTATCTACCAAATACACCTCGCGTAAAACATCCTGTCCGTGAACACTATCTCCAATAATTCTGGGTTTTGACACGAAAACCACAGCACCAAGAACATCTACATGGACATACACCAAACATCAGTGTTGCCAAACTTACAGAAGAGGACAAGATTTTTTGCTAAATATTTGATCACCAACAATACTAACTGTAGAGCTCTGTGCACAGCGGTTCATGATTAATTGTGCAAATGTTCGTGTATCTCGATGACACTTGGACTGATAGAGAACAATTTGAAGCTTCAACTTCTTTTTCCACAGCTACTCTATAATATCATCATTTTTGTAACCTCATTGGTGCTCATCTCCATCAGGCAACACTCCAACCTTTAATCTCTTTGAAACATTTTCTACTTCTTCCTTTATAAAACCAGAAACCCGATCTAATTAGAAGTACTAATGTATTGCAACACAACACATCATAACATATATATAGTGTCACATTTACTAATACTCATCATAGCTTTACACTTATGGGTAGACCTTTATAACAAATATTCCTTTAAGACACACATTTAACCTAAACTCTTGAACCTAACCAAAACTACAGGCCCAATCCATTACAAATGATAAATCTGATCTGATTCTAACACCCTTTCACAACACCCAAACAATAAACGGAAACAACATATCATACCTTTCCACCAACAAACTATCAATCCAACCACCCAAAATAATGTACAAGCACATGAATATATCAACTGCATATTAGAATTACAGTGTTGGATTTCCTAAAAGGTTGTATAAAAATCCCAACATACAATAAACACAAATGCCATTAAACAACAACAATAAATCAATGTACTTGTAAACCAATCAAGTCAAACATAGATATAGCCCTTTAAACAAACTAATCAAGATACCAAATATATCATCAAGTTGTAAACCAATCAAATTAGACAAAGATATAGCCCTTAAAACAAACTTATCAAGATACCAAATACATCATCAAGCTGTAACAAGCTATTCATTGCAAATACAAATAAGCAAAAAGAAAACAGGGAAATTTTAAATCTTAATAAAATGGGACAAAGTAGTTACCATAATAGCTGAACAATGGGCCCAAAAAGCCCAAGAAATCACAATGGAAATGAATATCAATAATGCCTAAACTAATATTCTAAACTTTAAATTAAACCCAACCATGCCTTTTCCACTGGTTTACTCTTTAAACAATAGCAGGAATAGTTCCCCAACAACTACTTTAGAATTGTAATATTCTGAATAAACATAACAGTAGAGAAGACCATATACTTGCTTGCAACACTATCTTTTTAAAGACAAACTTTTCTGCCACCCTATAATAAGGATAGCCATACCTTGTATCAACAATAATTTTCCTAAATCTCAGCAACAATTCCGTTTTCATACCATACCCCCTAATAAAGGGCAACAAATCAACTTTACCCAAAAAATTCAATTACCAACCAATTGTCCTTCACTGTATTTCAACACATCCATTTTGTTCAATGTTCAATTTACATGCAATTCTCCAAAAATTAAATAAATAATTTGAGATTGAATTCAAATAATTATGGAAATACAAAATAGGCTATACTGTTGCGACTAAATTAACATGCAATGCTCCAAAAAATTAAATAAATTAATTTAATTAATAAAATAACATGCATACCCAAAAATAATACATACAGTAAGATGCTACTGCTTAGTCGCATGGGTGAAATGGCTCCAATCATATCCAAATTGCTTATAAATTATAATTACAATAAAATTAAATTTAACTCTAATCATATCCAAACTACTTATAAATAATAAATTATAATTATAATAAAACTAAATATGATTAAAATTCATTCTAGAGAAGATTTAACTCTAATCATATTCAAACTACTTATAAATAATATAAATTATAATTACAATAAAACTAAATATGATTTAAATTCATTCTAGAGAAGATAATTGATGAATTGAAATGCTGAGGAAGCTAAACCAATTGTAGATTTAAGAGCTAAGATAAGAGTTAAAAAACAAATCCAAAGTAGTACCAAAATAAATAAGAAGCTGCATAGTTGTGTGAAATACAAGACAGAAGCTCACCTCATTGTAAAACTATTAATCCGAACAATGATAAACCGATGAATTTGATAAATTTGATCATGATGATGATGATTTGATGATGACGATATTGAATTCATTAATAAACAACCAAAAGATAGATGATGATTTGATGATGATGATGATTTGAGCTAATAATTAAATAATGAATTAAACCAATGAACATTACAAGAATGCAAAGAAATTTGGTTCAGTTGCGAAAGGTTTGCAACAATAACCAGACAAAGTATGAGCTACATAAAAAAGGGTAGCAAAAATAAGAAGAAACAACCAAAAGCATTACAGGAGCACATGTCAGCAAACTCAATTGCAAGTGGAAGCACCACAAAGCCACAACTCAGCAATTGAAGAGCCCACAACGCCAATTCACCAAAAGCACTGTATTACTGTTCATTATAAACAGTATAAAAAGATAGAGGTTTTTTAAAGTGTAAGGAAATAGAGTATTTTTTTCTTTTTTTTCCCTCCACCTTTCTCTATTCTTTCTTCCTATATAGGAAGTACTAACATCCTCCATTTTTTGTCCTTGGAATACCTCCAAATTCACCTACAGCCAAAAGAACATTACTAGTTTGCCACCACCAGCACAACACTTGTAGACAACTAATTTAGTTTCTCTGTCCCGCAGTAGTACTTTGTGATGATTAAAAACTCATTTCTTTAGAAAATTAGATAATCGAGTATACTTGGCCATAAAAAATAAGTTCCGGATATTATAAAAGGTCCATTCTTATTTAATGGACTTTTTTTAATTATCCCAATGATTTTTTATTATTTTAAAATAAATAATAATAATAATAATAATAAATAAATAAATAAATAAGTAAATAAATAAAATATATATAAAAAAATCTTTCAAGACGCAGCGCGGTTAATTTAGCCACACTGACGGCTCAACGTGACTGAGTTAACAGCGCTACCCTAGCAGCGTTGTAAGGTTTCTCGCGCTAATGGGCCAGCGCGATTCGGTGTACCACGCTAACAAGCCAACGCAATTATGGTTCCCATGTTGCTATAAATATCTTCATTTTTCTTCATTTCTAAACAACTTTTTTACTCACTCTCTCCCTTACACTGAAATAATCTGAAACAATACTTTTCTATCATCTTCATTTTTAAAAATAGTTACTTATTATTATTATTATATTATTTATTTTATTTAAAAAGTGGCTATAAATTTTGATAATATTGAAACAATAGTTCGACTCCGCCTAAATTAACACTCGACGACTCCAATCTTCATACGAGAAGTGGTACGTTTCCTGATAGCCCTAAACATCAAACTTGTGGATTTGTTGTTGTTGGTTTTCCGAATCATTTACCGCTTTTATCATTTTATTTTTATTAAAGGACTTAATTTGAATTAATGTATCACATTAAATCAACCTTATTGTTTTGGACAAATTGTATCATGCTAGGAACCCTAAATTAATCTTCATGATGGTTTGACTAAATTAATTAGTTTCATTTGGTTTCACCTTAATAACAGTATTTTTGTATTAGGTTGTAAATCAATTACTTGGTTCTTTGTATAACTTGCATATGATTGAGAGAAAACTAGTAATGACAGCCTACGAGCTAATATGACGCACTCCGCCATATTAGTACCTTCACCCCCGAATCCAACCTTTGGTTCGTAAGATCATAACATGGAGTCATCCCCATGGGATCAAAAGGGTTATTCGTGCAATCTAGATTATCGTCCCGTATTCGTGTCCCATTCGTAATCAATCTAAATACACGGTTTATGAGTTTGATTCCTAAAACTCATTGGCAACTCCTTACTAGCATCGTCCGTATTCGTTGATATTATCTCACTCGAAAAAAGATAATTAAAAATATAAAAAACACTAAAATAGCTTAGCGCGACAAGCTTTGTCACGCTAACGTCGCAGCGTCACAAAGTTTGCTACGCGTTTGTCACGCTATGTTGCTAGCGCGACTGAAATTCCTACGCTCCTGTTTTGTTGCAAAATACTTCTAAAAAAAGTCCATTTCACCTTTCCTTAAGCCAATTTTTTAGATCTAACTCGACCTATGGACGGTTTGGGAAAGATGACCAAAAGAATTTGGGATCCTCAAATCCAGGGCCCCTACAACACTACTACCATCTTCGACACCATCAATGTTGCCGCCATTATTTCAGCCGCCAAACCCAATTGAAAAATCTAATCATAGCCTAATTTGAAAATCTGAAGCCCAAAAACAAAACTCCAATTTGAAAACTGAAACCCCAATTAATGTAAGTTTTAAGATGAAGGTATCAACGCAATAGAAGTTTTAAGAATTGCAAAAATGGTAATAATCAATGGTGATGATGGTGATTTAAGTCTAGATGATACTACAACTTTTGATGGGAAGAAGACAGAGAATTTCGATGCAGAGAGAATCTAGGATTTAAATCAAGATCAATCTTCTTCTTCATCTTGTTTTCATGGGTTAAGCTATGCATTTTCGACTTTTTTTTGTGTGTTTGTGGGGGGTTTAGGGTGAAAGTTGAGGTGTGGTGAAGATGGTGGTGAAAATGGCAGGTGAAGGGATCATGTTAAAAGTGGCGGTGGAGGTTTTGGTTTTGGTGGAAGTTGGGGTGGTGAAGGTGGAAGTGTAATAAAATTTAAAAGTGAACTTAATTAATAAAAATTTCCTTAAACAAATTTGAACCAATTAGATTATAACACGTATTCAATTAACTTGTACTATAGGTTACTGAAACGTGATAGCAGGTCACGAAGCAAAATGAGAAGATGCATATTAAAGGTGGGATTATAACTAGATAAATGAAAGGTGGCACTATTTTTTTAACACAACAGAGAAGATTATATATTAATTAGAGTCTAATGCCCATGGATACAGACATAGTAGGTGGGATTCCACCTTACATCAAACAACAAAGAACAACAAATAAGAACAAGAGGTAATACTCCACCATTACAGAACACAGCATACAACATGACTAAGTGGAGGCGCCCCACCTTCATTACAAGACATTGTAACAAGAGTGGTAATCCACCAAACCATAATACTTTGGAACATAAAAGCAGTGAGAAAACAAAGATAAACTAGGGAAATAAAACACATAAAAACACAAACCAAATGCTTCCTCAGGGGAGAATGAAGGGAAGTCATTAGTTTATAATTATTGGGGAATCCCCCGATCCAGCAATGTCCTCTACAGTGGGAGTGATAGCAGCAACAATAGTTTCAGAGTCGGCAGTTGCGTCTTCATAAACGGTGTCATTGTCATTAGAGTGAAGAGTAGTGGCTTCGGTGGAAGGGGCGTCAGCCATCATAGTGTCACTGTCGTTGTTGTTGTGGTCAGTTAAGGGGGCGTGAGCAAGGGTGGAAGGTGGAGCAGCAGGAGCAGAGTCCAAGGCCAGAGCTTGTTTTACACAATCAGGGACCTACTCATGTATGAAATGAGCTTCAACCATGGTAAGCCCGTATTTAGCAAGGCTATGCGCTACTCCGTTAAATTCCCTTCTTGTATGAACTATTGTGATGGTGCCCATCTCTTTGATGAGAGTAGTAACCGTCATGAAGGATAGGACCTAAGTAATGATGAGGGTACTTAGAGGACAAAGCCAACAGTTTCTTCAAGTTTTCAACATCAAATTCCAACTCCAACTTGGTATTTTTTTTCTATTTCGCTAGGAGGAGCCCCTCCCTCATGGCTATGAGCTCTGAAGCTTCTGGGTCTTTAGCAGCATATTTGGAAGAGAAGCCTATCATCCAATCTCCTTTAGAGTCTCTAAAAACTCCACCACCGGAGGCTATGTTTATGGATTTCCAGCTTCCATTAGTGTTTAGTTTAGCAAAACCAACCATCGGTTTTTTCCATTGGTTGACATTGGTGTTCACCTATCCATTTGAGCGGTTGTTTATCTGAAAAGCCTTGTTATTGTAACAGAAATCCACAATAATACAATTGAAAATTGAGCAGGGGTGTTTCATGAATTCTTCAAAAATAGTTTTATTTCTAGAATTCCAAATACGCCAGGTTGTAATCCCAAAAATTTGGAACCAAGTTTCTGAGATGTTAATGTTCCAAGTTAAAGTGTAAAAGTTTTGAAAATTGTTATCATCACAATAGTTAAACTTAGAATTCAGCAGGTTCCAAATTTGAGAAGAAGAGAAACAATCTTTGAAAAGATGAAGATGATTCTCAATGCAAATAAGACATCTAGCACAAGTAGCATCAAATTGGAGAATTTTCTTTTGCAAAACATCACCACAGGGAAGAATTTTATGGAAAAGATTCCAAAGGAGCATTTTATATTTGTAGGGGAGATGCAATTTCCAAAGGTGCTTCCAATGAGAAGGTAAGAAGTGGGGACTATAGTCTATTTGAGCCAAGTTATTAAAATAAGAGTTTTTTTTTTTTTATTGTGAAGTTACCATTATTAGAAAGGGTCTAACTTAAGGAATCCGTTAAAGTGCCAAGATAAAATAAGGGAATAGCTTGGATTTGCAAAAGAATGTCTCTAGGAATAATTGAGGAGATTGTTGAGAGGTTCCAGCAGCCGTTTGAAATAATTGGCCACTTTCCAATCCACAATCGAGGGGAGGATAGGAGAAACAGTGTTAAGATACAAAGGGGCATCCCCTACCCAGTGGTTAAACCAAAAAGAAGTGTCTTTCCCATTTCCTATGACAACTTTGATCCCTTGTTTTAAATACCAAAATGCCTTTGAGGATATCTTTCCATAGGGGGGAGTCAATAGCTTTGGGGATAGTGTCAAGGAAGTTGCTTCGGCTAAAGTAGCGAGAATGTAAAACTTGAACCCATAGTTTGGAAGGTTGAGTGATGATTTTGCATATTAATTTGGACATAAAGCATAGTTTCCAGATTTTGAGATTAAGAATCCCCAGCCCACCTTTTGCCATTAGTTGAGAGACAACAGTCCAGTTGGTGCGGGGAATGTAATGAGATCTGTCAACTTTATTCCAGAGGAACTTTTTAGTTAGTTTAGTTAAATCATCTAGAATTGTAGTAGGTAGAAGAGTTGTTTGGATGGCATAAAGAGGATAAGTATTTAAGACCGATTTAATAAGAGTACTACGGCCTGCCATATTGAGAAGTTTGGCTTGCCACCCACTAATTCTGTCTTTAGTTTTTTTTGAATCAAATCGAGATAATCAGTTTTCCTTAATTTGTTAGGACTTATGTGGACCCCTAGGTATCGCCCAAAGGAGGTAGTGGAGGTAATACCTGTGATAGTGTGATTGTCGTTATGGATTTTGTGACAAAGGGCTAGAGGAAATATTATGGTAGATTTAATAGTATTCATCTGAAGACCAGAAAGGGAGCCAAATTGCTTCAATTTTTCCATAATGATGGCAGCATTGGAAACGGTGGCTTTCCTAAAGAGAAACACATCATCAGGCATCAGCATAGAACAAATAAGAGAGGTCAAGAGAAGGAGAAATTTTAAGGGGGATCCAAACCTCCTCCCTAACTTGATTGTTAATAAGTTGAGAAAGGCGCTCCATACAAAGGACAAAATGTAAGGGGAAAGGGGAACTCCTTGTCTTATGCCTCTGGTAGGAGTAAAATGTTGAGTGATCTCACTGTTCCAAAGCACAAAAATTTTGTTAGTGGTAATACAACTAAGAATAAGTTTGATCATTTTAGGGGGGAATTGGAAATGGATAAGAGTATCATGGATGAAACCCCATTCAAGACATTCAAACGCCTTACTAAGGTCAATTTTAAATGCCATGAAACTTGATCTTTTCGTTTTGTTAGATTTTTTGAAGAGGTGGGCAATTTCTTTTATTATGATAAAATTCTCATCAATAGTTCTGTCTGGAACAAAACTAGATTGGAGAGGGCTGACAAGGTGCGGGAGGAGAGGTTTAATACGATTAACAATACTTTTAGAAATAAGTTTGTAAACTGAATTACAGATTCCTCTAGGTCTAAAGTCCTTAGGGGAGGTAAGGGATTGAGTTTTTGGGATAAGACAAAGGTGGGAGGAATTAATGGAATATGGAATTTCCCCTTTTCCAAAGTAGGTGTTGACAAATTTATAGATAGTGTCTTTTAGAACATCTCAATATTTTTGATAAAAAAATTGTTGAATACCATCAGGCCCTGGACTTTGTGAAGGAGCCATAGAAAAGAGATTGTTCTTAATTTCAGAGGGCAATAGGGGATCTAAAAGCTTATCAAAACTATCTTGTAACCCAGTATTGTACCGAGAGGGAGGAGAAGGGATCACATGGTTCTTGTGGAAGGTATAAGAAGTAGAGAAGAGATCTATAAAATAGTTACGAGTGGACGTTTTAAGAAACTGTTGATCATAACACCAGTTATGATTCTGATCATGCAAGGCTAAAATTTTACCTCTACTCTTTTTTAACCATAGCAATTATTTGAAAGTATTTAGTGTTGAAATCAGCATATTTTCTCAAATCTAGCCCAGCCTTTTGGGCCCAAATCTTTTTACTATATCATGAATGTTGTTAAGATCAGTCAACAATTTTTTCTCTAAATTACTAAGAAAAATAGGATTTCCAGTGGCAAGATAAATTTGAATACCATTCAAACAAGCTCTCAATTGCCTTTTTTGTTTATCTAAATTTCCGAAAACATTGGAGTGCCAAGATTTACTGTTATGAAGGAAATTATCACGACTAGCCATGAAATTATTACCATTGTTAATCCAGTTATTGCAAAACAAATCATGAAAATTAGGGTGATTCATCCAAGACTCTTTACAAGAAGAGGAAAAGGGCCGTTCATAATAGTTTTATTAGTGATAATTAATAAAGGACAGGGACCTGAGTGAGTTTTGAGAAGATGGAATACCTAAGCATCAGCATAATGATCAATCTAAGCTTTGTTCACGATGGCCCTATCTAGTCTCTCTTTGATGTTCTCTCCACCTTGTCTTTCATTGGACCAAGTAAAAGGATTCCTTGTAAATCCTAGGTCGATCATATTGGCCTCATCCATCAAATAAGCGAGGTCTTTGCATTGTGAAGTGCAGAAAGGGCGCCCCCTTGTTTTTCTAATTGTCTCATTGTCTCGTTGAAATCCCCAGTCATCATCCAAGGAACTTCTTTTGGCGGTAGCTCATGGGTTAACCTTCTCCAGCGGTTGCGCCTAGCCGTGGAGGTGGAAGGAGCATGAATGTCAGTGATAGGGTCAACGGTTGGTCTGGATCAAACTTCTAAAGCGCATGGAAACAATCTTTAGTATCCGCTACAAAGTCTTCTAAGTGAACATTCCTATTCCTGAAGAGGAAGATACCACCTCTTTTTCCATGAGGTTCAATAGAACGAAATTTGTCAAAGTGGAGTTTGTGTGCCACTTGACAAGCACGGTCTAACCCAGACTTAGTTTCTAGTAAAACTAGAATACTAGGATGATATTCTTTCACTAAAACCCAAGCATGAGGGACAAATAAGTTCGTTGCCGCACCTCTAACATTCTAAATGATCATTTTCATATCGAGAGAGGGATAGGGAAGGGGGGTAGAATTGCGTGCTAAAGGGAGGGCATATATTTCATCCATTTCCTCCAGCTTTGAGTTTGTTTGACATGGTGAAGCATTTCCACCCTCAAAGGGGTTAGAAGCGTTATTATATCCATTAGCACCCCTGCCACTACTTCTTTGGCTTCCCCCATGAGAGTATGGAAATGTATCGCTGCTCCCAAATTTCTTTCTGTTGTTGCGAGTGACAAGGGAAGGATTTGAAATTCTGGCGTTCGTGGGCTCCCTTTCACTGATGGTGGGAGTTGTGATTGGTTTTGATTGTAGAATCGGTTGTTTATCGAGTTTATTGTTGTGGTTATTATATTGAGGCGGTGAGTGGTGGGTGGACCCTCCATCAAGGTCCAGAAGAGAGGTGATGGATGTTGTAGGTTCGAGATCAGTTGAGGAAGTGGAGTGTGGTGAATGGGGGGAGGGGGGTGGTTTGTTTTGTTGGTGGTGGTGGTGATTGTTGGTTTTGTAGCGGTGATTGCGGTGGTTGTTGGGGGATTTGGCGAAATGGTACAGTGCGAGGTTCGAAGGTTAGGCGGAAAGAGAGTGGTGAAGGGCTGTTGGAGTTGCGAGTCGGGCGATTTGTCGGGTTGGATATGCGGTTGGCCGGTGGAGGGTTTGGGAGTAGGGGAGGTTGGGGCGGTGTAACTGCCCATAAGGGCTGGTTGTGTTGTGGGGGGAGGTTTCGTCGTCTTTGATATCTCTTTAGCGAGAGCTTTTTTCGCGATGGTTTAGTATCCATGGTTGGGTGGAAAAGGTTGATTAGTCTGGTTGGATGTGGGTGGGATATTTGGATCATCGGTTTTGGGCTTTATTCTTTTATTATCGACCAAAGTCCATGGCCCATAGAGATCTTCTTGGGTATTAGACATGGAAGGGGGGAAATGATTAGGGGCAGTAGAAGGAGTGATGTTGGAACCCACTAAGTTAGTGAGGTGGGTGTCATTGTTTTTGGGATTGTGTTTTATTATGGCTAGGTCAACTTTAGTGGGGGTTGGCATTGTTGATTATGAATTACTCGTGGGATGCTGATAGTAAGTTTTGGCGTGGCCTATTCTTCCACATTTGAAGCAAAGTGAATGGATATTCTCATATTCAATGGCTTACCGTGCATTTCCTACCCAGGCCTTAGTGATAAGAGGGTCGTTGAAGTTGATGTCAATGCAAACTCGGGCATATCGAGCTCTAGTTATTTGGTCAGTTGCATAGTTGACGCGGATCAATTTCCCATCCTTTTTAGCAATTTCATACAAGGCATCTTTTTCATAGTATTCGACAGTAGGGAGCTCAATCGGATCCAATTTGAGATAATTTTGAATGGGTTAGTGGAAGGGTGGAAGTTCGGCTTCCATTTTGTTAACATTAAATAATGATCAAGTATGAACCACGGTCCTTTAAAAAGGGCTCTTTCATTATCGTTGTGATTGGAAAATCTAAAGAGATAAACATTATGCCCAATATCAATGACTTCTAAAGATCCTTGGGACGCCACATTGCTCTTGTTCTAGAAGTGCTGAACGAGGGGCGAACTATGATGCGTAAGCATTTTCCCATCAAGGTTAATTTCAATGGTTCACGAAGTTTGGCCAGAGTATTAGTCAGAATTGGACATTAAGTGAGTCCTGAGGTGGTGTAGACACCTAATTTAGTCCCCGGTCCCGTGGTAAGACTCCATGATGAATAATAAAACCCACTTCTCTAGATTATTGGACAATTGATGTTATTGGACTTAAATTTAGTATTTTTCATAAATTAAAAAATATTTTTAAAAAAGACCATTTATATTATTGGATTTTCATATAAGCCCAATATTTGACTTTAAAAAACAAAGAGTTTTAGCGTAGCGCGACTCAGCAAGTTGCGCTGACGCAATATCGTGACAAGCAAGCCAGCGCTAGCTGCACAACGTGACAACTTGTTTGTCACGCTGGCTGGTCAGCGTCACTAAACTTGTAATGCTACCTGTCCAATGTGATAAAACCTGTCACGCTACACATTTTCCTTATAAATACCCTTTTTTCTCCTCTAAAACGGTCCTCTTAACTCTCTTGATTTTTTCTACCCATTCTCACACTTCCAAAACCGACATTCTCACATTCTCCTCAACCTACTTTCTCTCTCTTTTTTCTCCTTTTCTCTTTACACTTAAACTTTTCTCCATCAAAGTTTTTTTTTTCATTTCTAATAAAGTAGGTTAATTTCTTCTTATTATGAATTAAATTCGAAACTTTGTCCAAATTAATACTCGAAGAAACAATAATCAAGCGAGAAGTGTAAGTTTTCTGAGAATCTTAAATTAAACTTTATGTATTGATTGTTGTATTTATTTATTTGTATATTTATTTCAACTTTTCACAATGTTTTTGTTAAAGGACTTAATTTGAATTAATTTATCACATTAAACTAAGATAATATTTGGACAAGTTGTATCATGCTAGGAACCTTGAATTAATCTTAACGACGATTTGACTAAATTAATTAGTTTTATATGATTTCACCATAATAATAGTTTGTGCTAGGTTGTAAATTATTATTTTGTGGTTCTTTATATAACATGTGTATAATTGAGAGAAAACTAGTAATGGCCGCTTACAGGCTAATTTATGACGCACTCCGCCATATTAGTACCTTCACCTCCGAATTCAACCTTTGGTTCGTAAGATTATAACTTGGAGTTATCCCCATGGGATCGAAAGGGTTATTCGTGCAATTTAGTTTATCGTCCCGTATTCGTCTCCCATTCGTAAATCAATCTAAATACACGGTTTATGAGTTAGATTCCTAAAACTCATTGGCGACTCCTTACTAGCATTGTCCGTCTTCGTTGATATTATCTCACTTGAAATAAGATAATTAGAAGTTAAAAAACGCACTAAAATAACGTAGCGCGACAGACTTTGTCACGCTAAAGTCGCAGCATCACAAAGTTTGTAGCGCTACTGCTGCAGCGTGACAAACTTTGTTGCGCTGCATTGTCAGCGTGACAAAGTTTGTGACGCTACCACGCTAGCGTGACTGAAATTCCTACGTTCCTGTTTTTTTGCAAAATACTTCTAAAAAAGTCCATTTCACCATTCCTTAAGCCAATTTTTTAGGTTTAACTCGACCTATGGACGTTTTGGGGAAGGTGACAAAAAAATATAGGTTGCCGAAAAAATCCCGGGCCCCGACAGTGGCGACTTGATAAGGACAGATGTATACCTATCAAAAGTAACCTACTACTCCAACTATGTAGGCAGGGAAGTAGAGATCGTATCCACAGGGAAGCAAGCAATTCTACTAATTCTAAAAAGTCACTTTGCCGTAAGGGGCCTTTGAATGTTGGGATTTGACTTAAAAGTTGACTAGTACTAGGAATGAATTGATTAAGAAAAGAAATCTATAACTAAGGCTAGGACATCGGTTCACCATTGATCAACAAATGAATTGAACACAATTGATTAACAAATTATTAATTTCATTGAATTAAGGTTCACTAATTCTCTCGAATCTAGTCACCTTCAAAACTCCTCTAACGGTTCTCGCTCACTTAGACTCATTTTGCCTATTGTCCCTATGATCTAATTGTGTTAATCTTACCTCTCGGTATCGATTTCAACAATATCAGACTAATAATTAAACCTGCCCAGTATTTAACTGAAAGCAATATAAATTGTCAACAGGAATTCAAGAACATAATAACCAAACTAACAATTATGAACAAAACATCAAGAGCGATCCATAGATCCCCTAGTCCTAGAAAGGGACTCACTCATAATTGAAATCAAAGAAACTAAAGCAATAACAGAAATTAAAACCCTAAACATGATTAAACTAATAAATTAACAATAATTATAAAACTGAATCTAAACATGAAACTACTAAAACTAAAAACATAAATTAAAACTAAAATTAAACATGAATAAAAGAATAAGAATTAAAGATTGAATGAAACCTGAATTTTATTTAATTGAATGATTGAAAAGTATTCAACAACTTAGAGAGAAAATTAGGGCTAAACTAAGTTTTTTGTGAATAATAAAACGTAGATAGGATTTTAGGAGTACAAAACAATATATACTAAGGCGTAACCAAAGCAAAACGCGTGAAAAGCCTTCTCGGAGCGACCCGCCAGGAGGGGTCCGGGCGAGCAACTCCCACCCGGGCGCGCTGCCTCGACCCGGGCGGGTAGCTTGTTTGGCTCGTTTCTTGATTTCTTGCTCGTTTTTCCTTAATTATTTCGTTAATTCCTTCCTTAATACTCCTAATCCTTAGTAAAGCTTGCCAAATGACTTCAACTCTTCACTAACTTCTTCAAGTGCTTCAAAAGGCTCGAAAAACAACGATAAATCATCGATTCTTGTAAAATCTTATAAAAGCACAACAAACACTCGAAATAGCAAAATTTAGTAGAAATGGCTCATAAGATCCGCATTAGAGCTAAAAATCAATCGGGATCGGGGGTAAAATACATGTCAAATATTAACTTATCACGACTCTGCTGGGGACTAAAAGAGGGTGAGACTTGAAGATTTTGTCTCAAATTATGCACTTGTTATATTTAGAACATTTGCATTTTTTAGTCATATTGCATACATGTAAGATACACTTGGCCTCCATGTGTTTGAAACATGCCTTAGGATTACCGTGATACTTCTACATTTTGGGGAGGAACTATTCACTTGGTGGGACCCATGGTCTCTAAGCAACCGAGCAAGATAGAACCTTATCCCAACTACATCAATTCCTAAGCCGCCCATGGTACTTATATGGGAGAAACTTCATATCTAACGGTTATTATACTGCAAAGTGTTGGAGCAAACTCCTTAGATGTATGACCTTTTTGACCGACCATGACTGACCGTAGTTTGACTGCATTATTTTGTAATTATTGTTTCCCTTTTGTTTTGTATAGTTGCTTGTTTTGCTTTTTTATATTTTGTGCATATTTAGATTTTTTAAGATTTTCAAATCTTTTCAATCACAATATTTTATTAGCTAACTAAATTAAATGATTACATAAAATATTTTCCATTATTTTAAATTATATTCTTTGATATCATTTGATTACTTGGAAGTTTTTTTTTATACACCAATATATTTGATTATGTTAATAAAATATTGCAAAAGATATTATTAGTCAAATCCTTGATAGATCTTCTTAGGATTTGATTAATAGAATCTTTGATTAAATATAAACTAACATATACACTTAACATTTATTAGAGAATTCAAATAATATTAACGATTTCAAAAATACTTTACCCTTTTGAGATTTTTAATATAATTCGAATCTTTTGGAAGTTTACTAATTAATTCCTTTCATTTAAAATTTTATTAGCTTAATTCCGAATTTCTGATAAACCTAACTATCTTACTTTCCCTTATATTATTTTCAAAAAATCAAACACTTATAATTAAAAATTAAAAAAAAAAACTAAAAAAAAACCCATCAAGGTTAATCGTGATATTTATGTTTTTTTTTCTATTTCATTAAGTTTTATTTTTCCTATGAGCTTCCTATCAATTAACCTTGATTGTTATAACTCTAAGTGTTGAGTCTTGTTTCTTTTTTCTTCTATTTTTCTTGATTCTTTTTTTGTCGTCCCTCATCATCTCTTTGTAAGGATCCAATAATGATAATCTGAAATTTACTAATTGCTTGACAATGCACTGTTTTGATCAATGTTTTTTATGACTCACATACAAATAAAATCATCACCAATCTTTTAAAAGTTCAGTCTAATAATAGGCCCATTTAGGCCTAAATAACTTATATATGGGCAACATGGACATGAATCAAAACCCATTAAATACAAATTTAATGATAACTTAGCAAAATTAATAGAAACTTGCAGCGTAACTAACTCTACAACGCTACACAAACAGCGCAACTCTTCTAATTACGCTACACCATTAGCACCACAAGTTTAATAACGCTACCTTGCTAGAGCTACTTCTTTTGTCACGCTACAAAGCTAGCGCTAAAACTTTTGTTTTTTTTTTGTGCGCTGAAAAGTCATGTATTTGAATAATTTTGATGAATATGTTGTATTTATTAGAAATTACTTATACACAATCAAATTATAATTAACCCCAACTAAAAGGGTTTTAAGTTATTTTAGAGCCCGTTATGGTTCAATAAAAAACCCACTTTGGTTTTTTTTCAACATTTTATCTATTAACACATACTAAATGGACACATTCTTTTAAGTGCAATCATTATAATATGAAATTGCAAGGGTTGCTACATATTATTGGCATACAAAATCCATAATATATATTAAAGTGTCTAGGGGAAAATACTGTTCTTTTAACAGTAGAGCATTCTCAGTGGTCCACGTCAGCGAATGTACAACATTTGTATTAAAGGCCAAAGCTTTTGAAAAAAAAGAAAAAAACGCTTCTCCTTCAAGTTTGGTATGATATGAAAAATGCTCGTCTCTTCTTCTCTAACCTCCCATTTTCTTTGCAACCCTTGCATGTCTAAAATTCAATGGCTGGCGAGGCATTTGGTTGCCGTTTCGTTGTGACCCTTGCACCGTTAAGAAGGGGTGGTTGTCGAGGTAGATTTAACACAGTTCATGCCACGCCCTCTAAATTTGAGCTATTCTTCCCTATTGTTCCCTTGCAACCCTTGCATGTCCAAAATTCTACGGCTAGAGAGGCATTTTGTTGCCATTTCCTTGCGGCCCTTGCACGGTTAAGAAGAATTTGTTGTCGAGGCAGATTTTTAGTGCTTCATTGTAAACCCTGCACTTTTCAATATTAATGGCGGACAAGGTTGTGCTTAATTGGTTTGTTGCAGCTGTTGTATTGGCAAGGAGTATTACTTGCATGTCCAATTGGTTTTGTTTGTTGTAGATTAGATTGGGTGGGGGAATGTTATTGTTGTTTGCACGGATTGGAATTGCAGCATAATGAGTTCTCAAGTTTGGTCCTCTAATTTGCTTTGTTGCTGCAATTAGCTGCTGTGATTATAGATTGCAGCATAGTGTTTGTTTGTGGATAACTGGTTAATAATGCAATTTCCGATTAGTTGAAGGACTGTAGTTGATATTGAAGAGCAAATTATGAAATTGTTACTGTTTAGCATTATTCTTATGTTTGAGATTAGATTACATGTGAGTTGATTTGCCAAATTTAATTTGGATTTGAATTTTGTTAAATGCGTTTTTTTTAATTGAATTTTAAAATTAGTATCTTAGTATTGTGTGAGTTCTATGGCTAGAAGTTTGGATGGTAGTACAAAATTTTACTGGGCCATATTGTTCAACAGATCTTGTTTGGCCTGGTCATTTATCAAAGTTTTATTGTTTTCCTAGAAGTTGGGCTGTAGGATTGAATTTTGCCATTGGTAAATTTGTTGGTGTGTTTTTGTGAGTTGAAAGCAGTTGTCTTCTGGTTTTGGTTAATTGTGGTGTTTTTTTTGTTATTGCAAAACAGTGCTGCACTGTTGGTTGGTAAGCCAAGGTATGGCTTACCTCTTAAAATCAGCAAATCAGAAAATTTGGTGGTAAAAAAAACCGCCAAACATGCTATAACAATGCTTTTTTAAAACTGAAATTGAGGAATGATACTTTATGTTAATTTAAAATTGTTGTGAATGAGATTTTTGAATGTACTAATAGATTTTATAAGTGCCTTTTTTCCCTTTTGTTTGGAGAAGGCAATACCTCCTAGGTTAGGTTGTTCTACATTCTTTGGTGTTTTTACCATTGTTATATATTGCATATATCATACCATTTTGAGAGCTTTTGTAGGTTAGTTTCTTATGCTCTTGGTTTCATGTGATTTTGTACACTTCACAAATTATTAGTGCAACCATACCCTAATTTTATCAAAGTAAGTTCTTCTTTGTCTTTAATCTTTAGAATTTCAATACACTATGTTGATAATTTTTGATAATTTAAAAGATGTCGCCACATTGCGTCCACTGGAATTGATGCCATTCTTATCATGAATTTCTAAGATTCGTATGAGATAGACACAGAAGCGAAGAGCTGCCTTCCAAGTCTAGTATAGACGCCAAAACGATCTAAAGAGGGTCATAGCTTATTCAACTTGCAGTCACAGTTCGAGTAAGCAAATGGCTAGCAGGGCCGAGGAACCACAATGAAGGGGACGACCATGAAGATAGCACTTTCTTTCTTGCCTGAGACTAGAGGCAATGCCCAACTGAAGCAGAACTCTCTTGACGTTTGAGTTTGCCACTTTCTAATGTGGTCAGAACATTAGAAAAAGACGGGGTGCAGGGATGTGAAGAGAGAATTCAAGTAGGAGGAAATATGAGAAGTAAGGTCTGATTGACTTGATATAGTCGGTTTTTAGTATATATGTTCACAGTTTATATTGTGTTTGCATTGCATACTATGTTCATTTTCATTTTTATTTTTATTTTTAATCTTTATTCTTTAATCATCAAAATTTGAATATGCTATGTTTTTTTGGGGTTGATTTCTAATAGATGTTGTTATTTTATATCGTGCTATCATTGTATACTATAATGATTTGATATTAGGCAGTTGTTTTTGATAACTGTTTATTGTTGGTTTTTAATTATATGTTCTCAGTTTATATTGTGTTTCCATTGCATGCAGTGTTCATTTTCATCTTTATTTTTAATCTTTAATCTTCAATCTTTATAATTTGAATATGTTATGTTTTTGGGGGTTGATTTCTAATAGATATTGTTGTTTTGTATTGTCTTTTCATTGTATATTATAATGCTTTGATAGTAGACAATTGTTAATCTTGGCTAGAATTTTGTCAATAAGAGTTCTACAATCTGAACTGCATAAGCCACCACTGAATGTTTGTTTTACATAGTATTATGTTGTTATCATGTTTTAAAATATAGAATGATGTACTAAAAGGTCTTTGTTTACCTTCATATATGTGCTTGTTATATATATAGAGTATGCCATATGCAACATCAGATGTTAGATGGTATTAGAAGTTTTGACTTTAAATATTTCCTCTTTAATTCACCATTACTGTTTGTTTCGCGATTTATAGAAATATATATAGTATATTATTATGAGTCTATAACAGATTTTGGTATTGGTATATATATAACTAATGTTGTTATTAGAGGTTTAAAGATTAGTTGCTTAGTTTGTTTTTCTGGAAAGGTTATGATAGGAATTTTGATTGTGCATTAGGATATGCTGAACCTATTTACACATATCATGATGTTATCAAAGAAACAACAGAGGTCATTATTACTCTTCCGTTGAGTGATTTTGGGTTTAGTGTCATTGGCGATGAGAAGGATACATTTGAACTATCATGTGAATCTACAGCAAGAAGAATGGGTGCGTTCTTGACAGATATACATTAGTTGAAGGTAGTTGATATTAACCTTGACAGATGTATTCAAAATGACCATAGCATGCAGTTTTATCAGCTTAAGCAGGAAGTTCTTAATAAGATTGAGCATAATACTTTCACTCCATGTTCTAATGATTTCCAGGAAGTTGAGGGATTGGGCTGGGGATATAAGACTGTGCGTGTTGATTTCTTGCAGTTGTTGAGAAGTTACAAATTATCCTGTTTCAAATTAATATTTTCAAGTTGCATGAGGATATTTTTGCAGCATGGGTTGGAGGCTCATTTGCAGATGAAAACCGGTCATCTTGGTTTTTTGTTGGTGACAAGGCCTTCAATGTGGAGACAGCTAAGCAATCATTAGCTAGGAAAACAATCGATTTCCTCATGACTAAGTTTGCATTTGAAATTGAAGATATTAGCTATCATTTGTTGCCTGAGAATGCTGAAGCAGCTGCTTTTGAGCGCATAAAGTATATAAATGTTACAGAATGAGTCCTTGGTTTGCAAGAACAAATACGTGGTGATGCTGTTGTGTTGGAAAAAGATACAATGACACCTACATCTATTCAAGCACAAATATATCCAGCCAACCGCCCACCTAAAGCTCTTAGAAAAAGGCAGACCTGTGAAGCAAGCAGTTCTTTTGCCTCACCTATAGCACCACAATTATTACCACCTCAGTTGAGCAGTGTCTACAAGCACAGAAAAGGTCACCCATAATTCTAAGACAATTACTGATCCCATATTTCTGCCAAAGCCTTTCCATGCAGGTGCTAAGTTTAAGTTAGAGTTAATATTGAGAATAATAGTTCTTTCCTTGTACTGATATGTAGATTTGTCATATGCTACCATCTACATGGATTACTATCCAATTTATTACTATTAATGTAGGTAGTATGTAAAAATAGTTCCTTTTGCAAATTGTGCCTGCTCAAGATTATCCTAGACTATCCAATTAGTGTTACAGCAGCACTTATGTTAATTTCTTAAGTGTACTATCAATGTACTCATATTTTGTAAGCCATGTTTATGAAATGAATGGGAAGTTTCAGATTTGTTATCATATGACCGCTTTCATGCTCTATTTCAAAATCAGTCTTATGTTTTAATATATTCTCATATATAACAAACTAATTATTTCATTGTTGATTTTCTAATACAAATAATTACTCAGTTGTGAATTATAGTCTGCTATGGAACATTGTCAGCAACATGCACCTTACTGATTGAGGAGAATCATGTCTGCAACACATTATGAACCTGTGGCTGATACTTTATAGCCAAAGAGAGCATTCACCTCTTTATATGCTGATGAAGATGTCGAACTATGTTCAATAGATTTGTCTAATAATTTCATCCCAACCACAACTGTTCAAAGAAATAAACATCTAAGAAGAGAAGATACAAGTAACCTCAAATATAATATGTAGCAAATATGACATAGCAAGTAATTCTAAAATTATATAATATACATATTAATGGATTGCATATGGTTTTAGAAGCTATATCATGGAACCTAATTCCTACTGCTCCTCACTTGCTGTCACCGCCAACATACTGCCAGTTCTGTGAAGCAAAGAAGTTTGAATTTGAACCGCTTGGTTTTTGCTTTTCGTGGTGAAGTAAAAGTAACTTCAAATTGGTTTCCTGAGAGCTTGCTATATTTATAAAATGCAAAAACAGAACTTGCCACTCACTTTCAAAGTCTTTCTTGGATTTATAATAATTTCTTTGCTCTTAGTTCAATTGGTGGGAAAATAGATCGTCAAACACACAAAGGAATTTATGTGTTTCGTTTACATGGCCAAATTTATCATTTCCTTCCTGACATATTACCAGCCAATCAATGTCTCAAATATCTTCAACTTTATTTTTATGATTCTCAGGCAAAACTTTCATTAAGATCAAGTTGTTTTGACAACCTCCGGCCAGAAGTAATTTCCATATTAATGGAAGTAATGCATTTAAATTCTTATGCCCAGTTTTTTCAAGAGCCTAAGAGAAGTTGTTGTGAATGAAAGTACTACAATTCGTATTAATACCAATGTTGTACCTGATGTTCGCCTTTATAATGCACCAACATCAGACGAAGTAGCTGCAGTATGGGCAGAACAACCCACAGGTGACCAATGCAATGGACCTTTCATAACAGTTTCAGGGAAATCAAATACTGCTCATAGGATCTATTATTATTATGGTTGCTATGATCCCTTATGATACCCTCTATTGTTTCCATTTGGTGATAATGGTCGGCATCCTGGAATCCGCAGATATCCTAAGAAGAGAAAAGCAGCAATAATGATGAATCGAGCTCCAGTTCACCATTCAACAGATGCTGCTGATATTATAGCTCAAGAAGGGACACTTAAGTTTTTTGTATGTTTTTATTTACTGAAAGTAGATGATTAATTGATATTCACATAAATATATAACATATATCCAATCAATTGTAGGTTCTTCTACATCTAATAAAAATCCACACAAAGATATTTCTTGTCGTGAGTATTATGCGTATATGCTCCAAATCCGAAAAGGAAATCGTGTATTAGCAGCAGGGCGTTTACTTCTATAGTACATAGTTGATATGTACGTGAAACTTGAAATCACACGTTTGGAATTTTTTTTTTCGCAATAATCAAAGTAAAATCCGTGCTGATTTGTATGAAGGTCTTATTGATGCTATTGTTACGGGAGAAGTTAAAGGTGCAGAAGCTTGTTAACGGATAGTATTGCCTCCATCTTTTATTGGTGGACCAAGAGATATGCGGCGTCGCTATTTAAATGCCAATGACTCTTGTTCAATGATTTGGTAAACCTGATATATTTACAACAATGACGTGTAACCCTAATTGGCCGGAAATCAAGGAAGAATTAAAAGAAGGTCAAGTGGTACAAAATAGACCAGACTTCCTAGCCAAAATATTTAAAGGAAAGCTAATGGCAGCTAAAAAAGAAATGATTGATAAAAGTTTCTTTGGTGAAGTAGCAGCTTTTATATACGTGGTTGAATTTTAGAAGCGAGGCTTGCCACATGCACACTTCCTTATTATCTTAAAACATGTAGCAAAGTTCAAGAGTCCAGAACAATATGACAAATTTGTTTCAGCAGAAATACCAAGCACATTGAACCCACACCTGCGAGCCACTGTATTAAATCATATGATTTATGGACCTTGTGGTGATGCAAACCCTAAATGTCCTTGTATGAAAGAAAAATATGGGAAACCATATTGCAAGGCTCGCTATCCAAAAAAATTTACAGACTTCACAACAAACAATGATGATGGCTATCCAACATATTGACGCCGTGATACTCGTGAAAGGGTACGTATACGAGGACATGAGATGGATAACCAATTGGTAATCCCTTACAACCCTTATTTGTTAGCGCTTTTTGATTGTCATTTTAATGTTGAAATATGTTTCACAATACAAGCTGTCAAATACCTCTATAAATATGTCTATAAAGGGCATGATCGATTCTCTTTTCTTGTTGAAAATTCTGAAAAATGGTGAGCCTGTATGAAATTGATAACTTCCAATCAAGAGGATGGGTATCACCACCAGAAGCAGCTTGGCGGATATTTGGCTTCAATTTACATGGAATGTCACCTGCAGTCATGGTGTTGCCGGTTCAGTGTTACAATTCGCTGAATATAAGTTTTAGTGCTGCTGAAAATCTAGAAAATGTAGTTTCTGATGGACGCCGATGTAGAATTCCTTTAACTGAATTCNAGCAGGGCGTTTACTTCTATAGTACATAGTTGATATGTACGTGAAACTTGAAATCACACGTTTGGAATTTTTTTTTTCGCAATAATCAAAGTAAAATCCGTGCTGATTTGTATGAAGGTCTTATTGATGCTATTGTTACGGGAGAAGTTAAAGGTGCAGAAGCTTGTTAACGGATAGTATTGCCTCCATCTTTTATTGGTGGACCAAGAGATATGCGGCGTCGCTATTTAAATGCCAATGACTCTTGTTCAATGATTTGGTAAACCTGATATATTTACAACAATGACGTGTAACCCTAATTGGCCGGAAATCAAGGAAGAATTAAAAGAAGGTCAAGTGGTACAAAATAGACCAGACTTCCTAGCCAAAATATTTAAAGGAAAGCTAATGGCAGCTAAAAAAGAAATGATTGATAAAAGTTTCTTTGGTGAAGTAGCAGCTTTTATATACGTGGTTGAATTTTAGAAGCGAGGCTTGCCACATGCACACTTCCTTATTATCTTAAAACATGTAGCAAAGTTCAAGAGTCCAGAACAATATGACAAATTTGTTTCAGCAGAAATACCAAGCACATTGAACCCACACCTGCGAGCCACTGTATTAAATCATATGATTTATGGACCTTGTGGTGATGCAAACCCTAAATGTCCTTGTATGAAAGAAAAATATGGGAAACCATATTGCAAGGCTCGCTATCCAAAAAAATTTACAGACTTCACAACAAACAATGATGATGGCTATCCAACATATTGACGCCGTGATACTCGTGAAAGGGTACGTATACGAGGACATGAGATGGATAACCAATTGGTAATCCCTTACAACCCTTATTTGTTAGCGCTTTTTGATTGTCATTTTAATGTTGAAATATGTTTCACAATACAAGCTGTCAAATACCTCTATAAATATGTCTATAAAGGGCATGATCGATTCTCTTTTCTTGTTGAAAATTCTGAAAAATGGTGAGCCTGTATGAAATTGATAACTTCCAATCAAGAGGATGGGTATCACCACCAGAAGCAGCTTGGCGGATATTTGGCTTCAATTTACATGGAATGTCACCTGCAGTCATGGTGTTGCCGGTTCAGTGTTACAATTCGCTGAATATAAGTTTTAGTGCTGCTGAAAATCTAGAAAATGTAGTTTCTGATGGACGCCGATGTAGAATTCCTTTAACTGAATTCTTTGAAACTAACAAGTCAAGCATTGATGGTCCAAAATATCTATACTCTGAATTTCCAGAGCATTTTACTTGGGATGACAGAGCAAGAATATTGAAAGAAAGGAAAAAGGGGTTTTATGGTTGGACGACTAACATTTGTAAGTCCTTCAGATCCAGACATATACTTTTTGCGGCTTTTATTTGCTAATGTTCGAGGTCCAACATCTTATGTTGCTCTAAAAACAATCGATGGTTGTATTTGTAACAGCTTCGAGGAAGAATGTATAAAAAGGGGAACAGTTGAGCAATCTGATGTTGCAGAACAATGTTTAGATGAAGCATTACAAGTTCAAATGCCTCATTCATTACAGAGTTTATTTGTGACATTATTAATCTTCTCTAAACCGCCAAATTCTGCTTAGCTATGGGAGAAGTATTATTATTACTTATCAGAAGATATAAGAAACAACTCAGAATTGTCAGAAAGTCAGATTCTAGCATAAACTGTAGAAAAAATAGAACAGTTACTTGAACATATGGGCAGAAATCTATCTGAATTTAGATTGCAACATTTGAAAGAAGTTCAAGATCCGACATTACAGATCACAAGAGATATACGTGATGTTTTGGAAGCTCCAATACCAGACAAATACTTAACAACTCGAAAAAAACTTAACAATGACCAGAAAAAAGCTTACAAGGCAATATTGCAGAAGATCAAAGTTAATGAATCTGGCGCCTTTTTTGTTGATGGTCCAAGAGGAACAGGTAAGACATTTCTGTATTGTGCATTATATGCTAAATTTAGGGAGATGGGTAAAATTGTTCTTCCAACTGCATCGTCTGGCATTGCTGCAACAAGTTTGCCAAATGGGAGAACTGCTCATTCTAGATTCAAGTTACCAATCGATCATGATATATCATTGGCTTGTAATGTTTCTAAACAAGGCAGTCTTGCTGTATTATTGAAGGAAGCAACGCTCATTATTTAGTACGAAGCTCCAATGGCACACAAAGTAAGCATTCATGCTCTAGACTTATTATTGCGAGACTTATGCAATAGTGTGATACGCTATTTTGGGGGAAAATAATTGTATTTGATAGAGATTTCAGACAAGTATTGCCAGTACTTCCTCGCGAAACACAGAAAGAAGCTGTTGATGCAAGTTTAGTTTCCTCTCCTCTATGGAAACAATTCACCAGATTTCACTTACATGTAAATATGCGTGCCCGTGAAGATCCTGAGTTTGCTGACTTTCTCCTGTCATTAGGTGACGGAAAATTACAGTGAACTGAACAGGCTACATTAGAAATGCCACAACTTATAAATTGTATAGCAAGCTCATCATCACAAACACCTGAGGATATGATGAGTCTGTTACAGCCAGATCAAAATAGTGATCAGAATGGCTTAGATGCTTTTGTCGACAAAGCAATATTATCACCTAAAAGTGATGATGTCGATGCAATCAATCCACTCTTTATTGAAGAATTTAAAGGTGAAAGTATTACTTATAACAGCTTTGAGACTTTGCTTGATGACAATTCCCATATTTACCCTACAGAATTCCTTCACACCTTATGTCCAGGAGACATGAGCGCTCATCAACTTGTGCTTAAAAAAGGCAGCCTTGTTATGTTATTGCGGAATTTGAATCCCGAAAAATGGCCTACGCAATGGAACTCGGCTAACATGTAAGAAATTCCTTCCAAATATAATTGTCAGCCAAATTGTTGCAGGGTATTTTAAAGGCACAAAGGTACTATTACCTCGGATTAATCTTCGGCCATCCTCATCTTCAGACTTCCCTTTTCAATTTCAGCGGAAACAATTTCCAATTAAGCTATGTTTCACAATGACTATCTATAAATCTCAAGGACAGACATTAAATGAAGTCCATGTTTCTCTCATGGACAACTGTATGTTGCATTGTCTAGAGCTCGACAAGCTTCGAAGATTAATGTACTTACAATTGCAAACCAGCAACATCAAGGAACAAAGTTAGTTCGAAATGTTATATCATTTGAAGTACTTGCTAGAGCTGGAATCATACAAGTATGTGTCTTACCTACCCTATTCAGATTATACATAATGTATTATATACACAGTCCTCATTTTTATACTGATACACTTATGCATTTGTTGTAGGATACACACACTTAACCAGTCTATTAATTGGCAACATCATACAAGAAATGAAGGCATATCAATGGCAAAAACCACACAACAACTTAGTATGAAAAAACAATATATTATTCTTCAAATCTGCCAAAAAAGTTGATGTCTACTAATGAGAAGTGATCCAATGACCACAGAGTTCAGTTTATACCACTCTAAATATTATGCAAGTATCTTTCGTATCTGTTTGATATATAAGACTTATTCATGATTTTTCATATATATCATGTAAGTATCTTTCATATCTTTTTCATATATTACACTAGTTCATGATCTGCATTTTCTGCAGAATCCTATAAATATTAAAAGGATTAGAGAAAATTAGTTCAGCTACAATTCTGAATTCAATCAATTTTATTGCAAAAACACCAGAAAGAAGACTAAAGTATATGTTATGGCAGTCAGTTTTTGTACAAGGATTTACATCGCGCGACAGTTAAGTCACAACATCAATATTAGATGCTATTGTAACTCTCTGAACATTATCAGAAATTTAGAACTTTGAAAATTAGTAATCTGATGAATAACATTTATATTTTGACATGCCAAAATTAATAGCCATGCATAATGTGTTCCATATCTGCTCTTTTTGCTTTTGATATCTATACTGTCATGAGTGTCATCTAATTCATTTACTGATTATTTTTATCTAAGTAATTATTTTATTAACAATACATAAGCTATCATTTAAGATCAATAACCAATACTACACTACAAAAGCTATTTTACAATGAGTTGCAATGCATGCTATTCATTTTTCATCCAAAATGAAATGGACAGAAACAAAGCAACTGAAAATGAAATTTCAGTCTTTCTATTAGATTTGAATAGGGGACAACTAAATTTTCAACCATACCATATTTTAAGAAAAGGTTCACTTCATTTTACAAGCTACAATTTTCGTGAATTTCTGGATTTGGTAAGATATGGACTGTACTATGAGATTTATATATAAACAACAACTAGATATTCAGCACTGTTGAATGCAAAGTTGCCTATGCACAGTAAAAAATGCTAGCTACACCAAGCAATAGGGTATGGTATGCTGATTATACTTTTGACAAAGTAGTTTGACTCTTCTTTATCACATAGAAGGTTCAACTACTCTTCACTTTAACATCTGAAAGGCATTTACATGCAAATGATATTTTCCATTAAATTCAGATTTTCTCCTAACTTTTATGGTTCTCTTTTATTTCGAAGATCTTCTTGCTTTGGCTTATTGTTGAACACCATAACTTTTTCTTTTAACAAAAGGTATGTATCTCACTGTAAGAACTATATGCTGATTTTATGAGTTATTATTCCATTTTTAAACAAAAAAGTTCATTAAATAGCAGATATTTGCAGTTTATTTGATTTTAGTAAAATTTCTTCCTTTGCTGCTGAATTATAGTGCTAGATTTTCGGTATCAGTTTCTTTGTTTGATTTCAATTTATTAGATTTATGCTGCTAAATTATAGTGCTAGGAATAAACTGAATAGGTAGTAGAAAGACATATGAAATTCTTTGGATTACTATTTGGTTGTTCTAAACATGCACTACCTCTGCTAACCTTTTCAAAGAGCTTCAAATTTCTTCTTGAACTTATTCAGTTCTACTAATGCAGCTTAAATAGTAGTTCAAAGAACTTCAACTTTCTTCCTAGCAGAAATATAAAATTTTGTAGGTTGTGTTTCCTTTCTCTTAATTGATAAATTAGAGCCTTACTTAATTTCATCTGTTTCAATGCATGAATTAAATTATTGTTGATATAGGGTTCATAGTATAAGAATCTTGCAGTATTTATAAGTGCATTTTCATTAGTTTTTCCAACTTAGATTCTCTTTGGTGCACTTTATAACAACAATAATAAAATACAATTGAAACAACTTATGTGATTTACATTACTCTTTTTCATAAAATAACTAACATGGCTTTACTGATTATTACAAAGCTGCCTATTCAAGATTTCACACCAGTGAACTAAATTAGAAGTACATGTTAAGCTCAAAATAGATACGAAGTGTGGTAGGAAATATCAATTTTACTAATTCACTCAATTTATACCCTTCGTTTTGCAAAGCAATTATGAAACCTGAACATAGACCTCTAAAAGATTTAACTACCAAAAATAAAAATTATGCTGTAAAAGTTAAAGTAATCCATAAAGGATCACCTCAGAAACCAGAAAACAAATCGAGAGATCAGAGATTGTTAATTGAAGATGCAGAGGTACTACAAACTAAAGTTTAAACATGGCATGCAAAACTATAAATATGTGTATACTAAAAAGCACTCAAACTCAAACTGTTTTCCCCAGGGATTCAAAATGAAGGCTACATTATTCAATAATGACATTGAATCATTTGATGAGGCATTGCAACGAAATGGAGAATATGTGATATCTAATTCAACTGTTACACATGTGCCTACACAACATGCTACACAAGCTCAAGAACATGCTCTTGTTATCAATGGACGGGCTACCATAGAACCAGTTCCAGTTGATCCTGCTGTGCTAGAACCACAATATTGTAACATAGGTGCAATACCACAGAGCATCAATGACGATACACTTTATGGTATATATCAAAAACAACTCTTATACTTGCATCTCCTAATATCTTAGCTAAAATATAGCAGTTATATATAAATGACAGAGTGCATTTTTAGATGTGTTAGGTATTATATTATATGCATATGGACCAAGATCAATTCCTAGAGCTGATGGTGGAGAAAATCAAGTATTTGAATTCCGCATAATTGATCATAGGTATGAATCAGTATAAGGTTATCAACATTGTGCGACCACTTAGTTTATAATTGTTTTATTACGAAACTAAACTTGATATTGATGCAAAACAGTCATGACAGGCCTACCGTAATTTCTCTCTAGAATGAAATTGCACATCCATATGCACATGTAGCTCAAGAATGGTCTAATTCATTTAGTGTGATTGGTTTCACAACTTTGAAAATCCGAGGTTGTAGAGGTAATAATCAAGGCACATTTATTATCTTATAAGATTACACATTACACAGTTGACACCCATTGCAGATGAAAGTAAATGAAAGTAAATTAATTGATTACCAATCAAAGCTCATGCTACTACTAGCTGCAGATGCAAAACCAATACAGATGACAGCATTACAATTGTAAGAACGCAAGGTACACTGCCCATGCAAAAAGCAACTGAACAGAAATTTCATACAGCAAAAAACAATTTCATATAGTAACAGATTTGATTTTGAATTTCAGGCTCATAATACTTGGCAAGAAGAACAATTTACCTTATATGAAACCCTTAGCAACGCCATAGTTGAACAGCTTCATCTTTATCTAGAATCTGGGAAATGTGGCAAGTCTTGTATGCCTATAGAGACAAAGTGTCTGCCCAGGTAAAACATGGATTTGAACACATTAGCCTGCGCATTCTTTATCCATTCATGAATTATGCTTTCCTTAATATTACTCACCCATTGCAAGTAACAAATTATAGCGATACAAGTTTTTTGTAGAGCTACCTTGAAGGCTAAAGTAGCAGATGCCACAGGAGAGATCGAAGTAACATTTCTTAATGCTGAAATTGAAAAGCTCACTGGACTTTCTTCGTATTCGCTCGGGCAGCAAAAGGTACAACTTAACCAAATAAGAAAGTAATGACTTAAAGTACATCGACTCTCACAAAACTAATATATAACAACACAAACTAATGCAGGATGATGCTGAAGTACATAACAGAATAATTGAGGAGCTGAAAGTTAAATGGGCAAAGATTACTGTTGGTCCAACTCTTGCACTTAGTAAAAGCCGTGCCTTATTCTGGTCTGTCCGTGCAGTAAAAATTGAGTAATTCTATTGCTCATATTACACACTCATTACCTATTATCTAGAATATTAAGCGGAACATTAAAACATTGATCACTATTGCACTTATTATAATATGTAATGATATTAGATTTTGCATTGCAAAGTATCAACACTTTAGAAAGAATTCCAAGGCTTTAGAGCCATTGACCATTGGAATTCACATATGCTAGCTCTGTCAAATACATTAATTAGTTAGTTTTGTTAGTTTTAAAATTTCCATTTCACTTAATTGGAGATTTCATGGTTTAAAAATAAATATTGTTATATGCTTCTATGTTATCTTCTACATGTTTGCTAGATTATCATTTAAACTTTAGGCTAGCCTTTTCATATTTGATTTACTTAAATTACAGTTACATCTTGACAGATCAAAAATAAAATAGGAAAGTTATGTATAGCTTTAGTTTACAACCCTTAACACTAAATGACTACAACAACTTCCAAAATCTTGCAATTACACTTCCAAAAAAATGTTGTTTTCTCATAAAATAGTTAGCACAGAAACCAGCCACAAGTATAAAAGAATGTAATTAACCAAACCATAGATAAAACCAAGAGAGAAATTATAGAACCACTAAAGAATATTAGACATAACCAAATTTATTATCATCAATAATTCATTAAAACCTTTACCACTTCACCACCAAACATGTTCTTCAAAAGCACCACAAAATAGCCATACAAAGGCATACATTCTTAGCCAATCCAAAAAAAACAAAAACAAAACTACTAGTTAGCTTATAAACAACCATTCACTAATCATAAACATAACTACTTCTTCCTAGGGCGACCAATGGCTTGCGCTTTATCTTTCTCCAAGACATTCCCCTTTGTATACCTCCTTAGGCGCGCCACCAGCTCAACTTTCTGTTCGCGTATATGCAGCCCTATAGTGCGCAATCTTTTTTTTCAATTCCAGCACAGGCAAATCACTATAAGAGTCACAACTGACAGCACTTGTGATCATACAAACTTCGCCCACAAAACATCTACCATCCACAGAATAAACACTTTGATCATCAGCAGAACTTCCGCGCACAAAATATGACAAAGGACATTCACAACCAGACTTATCATATATCAGAACATTAAACACCGAATACCCTACATAATCAAAAAAATACCCTAAAACCTTCGGCTAACTTAAAATCAGTAACGAGTTTTTCCCACCCTTCACACAACATAATATCCCCATTCTCCACTCTCACTTTCACAAACCAAGCACACTGTGTTGGACTATCCAACTTGCAATGACCTCCCAATTCATTCCCATACCAATGACCAAACTTTCTTGGCAGTTCCTGCAAATAATTTAAGAAATCAAAACCAAACTATGCTCATACCCAAATTGCAATTGTAATGACGCAAATCAATGTAAAAACCAGATAAAATCATGAGCAGGAATAATACCAGATAATATTTCCATTCCCCTTCCAATGGTAATATAAAACGAGGACTAGAGTTAATGGCAGCTTCATGCTTGACAGAACTAGACGCCATCTTCCTATTCTAAAAAAACAAAACCATAACAAACATAAAGCATAAATACAGTTCTTTGACTGTTACCCACAAACATATCAAAGTTCAAGAAGCAATGAACAACCCAGTATATTTGATAACACTATACCATCGAAAAACCGCTAATATAGTGATAAACTATACAATTTCATACATACAAACACCATATAACCTAATGAAATTCTTTAAAAACACAAAGAAATTGAATCTAACCAAAATCAGTTTATAAACATATATGCAAAGATATAATTCCCACAAAAGTGTAATTAAACCTTTCTTTTTTTTAAAAAGAAAAAAAGAAAAGAAAATCGAACACAGTAACTCACTAAACAACCGGCCAACTCGGAACCACCACCGGCAAACTTCAAGACGCCCCGCAGCAGCACCTCCCCTTAATGTTTGTACAAATGCTTTTACAAAGAATAGCCCACATAGAAGAATATATATCCTTTAGGTTTATCTATGTAAAGCCCAATAAATCATATAGTCAAGTCGAAACACTTAAATGCCCAAAGTCAAACAGTTCTATTTCAGGCCCAAACAATGAGGTTTATTTAATAACCCTTATGATAAAATCAAAACACATCAAAGCCCAAGTCAAACAATTTTTCCTAATATACTAAAGAAAAATAAAAATAAGCTACTATTTTAACTTACAAAAATAATACTAACTATACTTACAAATACTTAAACAAATTAAATTTCAAATTATGTGTGTCTTACGACAAATTATTAATACAATAAACTACCTTATCATATATGCTACCATTTCGTATTTACAATATAAATAACAACATAATCACAGCCAATACGAACATTTCTATCAATACATTCACAAACAGCACATCGCCAATTTCGGGCATCGCGCGAGGTGCACAATGTGACGACTAGTGATGAAAAAAATGCCTAATGTAAACAAAAGAAAATTTGTTTGCTTTAGAAAGCGATAATATGTGCTATATCTGCTACTACTTTTTTCTAAACACTCCATCCCACCTTTGCATCAAACACATCATTCTAAGTGTTTAAATTATGACCCCATGGTTCAACCTACTCCTAAATGTTTGATTTAGAATCTATTGATCAATAGATCCAAGGTTTATAGTTTGGACTGAAATATAATGAAGTTTCAATCAATTATGGTCATTATTTAAAATTCTTCAAATGCAAGCTCAAGAAAATCCGAAGAACATTATTCAGGACGATGTAGACGCATACATACAAGAAACATGATTTGGACCAAAAGTAGAACTCCATTCACTTCCCTAGTTTAATTTCTCTCCTTTCATTTCTTCTTCTTTAATGGTAGAAATTGAGACTTATGCTGCCAAGTATCATTTATGTTTTAAACTCAACTATAAATAAAATGAAATTCATTTCATCATCAAATTGTACATTCTCTCTCTACTCATCATGTCTTGCTTAAACAATTAGAAGTGAATGAACTCATCAAGTTGAGTTAATCAACATGGCAATCAAGAACAAGTTAAAGCATAATTGGCATGATATAGACTACGTTGTTCATATCAAATGCATCCTCAATTTGACGCATCCACACCTTGAACAACTTACTCTATATTTTACATCCTTTAAATTAAATGTGCCAATTCCTTATTTAAGTTATTAGAGCAAAGTGGTTCAAATGAATTCTCTTTTGGGCAACAAACTCTACTTTATTAACCAAAGGCCTAGTCATCACGAGCCTAAAAGTTCAATTGAGGCTCAATTTAAGTCTCAAAAATTGGGGGCTCGCTCCAAGTCCACTTAGTGTTTATTTAAAGATGCAATACACCAACGTAAGAGGCACCTTTGAAACTAGGGGTGTGCAAAAGCAGGTACTCGACTTTGCGGATAGTGAATTTTACTACCCGATACCTACCCGAAAATTCCAGGTACCCGAAATAAGCGAGTCCGGTAAGAGGGTACCCGTGATTTTTTTTTTCCTATTGTTTTTTCAAATAAAGTATAGTTGGACAAATGAAAATGTTT
Source organism: Suaeda aralocaspica (assembly GCA_016808085.1). Taxonomy (NCBI): domain Eukaryota; kingdom Viridiplantae; phylum Streptophyta; class Magnoliopsida; order Caryophyllales; family Amaranthaceae; genus Suaeda; species Suaeda aralocaspica. Next base: position 180,572 of record PYUH01000216.1, read on the forward strand.
ATGTTCCTACTTCAAATTACAAACTTGTGCCTTTTTTTTTTTACAAGAGCCAAAACAAAATAAACATAGAAAAAACATAAAATACATAGTACATCACTTCATAATAAAGAGGCAACATAGTCAATCACTAAGACATGGTAAATAGGAAATTAGTAAAATGAAAAACAAAAGAAAAAAATCAGAAGAGAAAAGAAAAAATAGAAAAATCAAAGCTATATAAAAAATGGAGAGTAAGAATCACAACAAAGCTAAATATAAAAAATTAGAAAAAATAAAGCTAAACCAAATAATAGGAGTGAGAGGGAAAGAGAAACAATAAGATTATGATAGTAAGAGTGAGAGAGAAAGGCAGTGAGTTGTGCGGAAAAAAAAGAAGCCAAATCTAAACTAAAAAAAATTAGGAAAAATGAAAATATAAAAGTTGAACCGGGTATCGGGTACCCAAAACAACAAAATTTGACACTCGTACCCAGCCCAAAATTTTTTGGGTACCTGGTATGCGGGTACTCAACTTGTAAAAATTGTTTTTATCCCCAAAATTCCCCGTTTTTAATGTTCGGGTAGTGCGGGTACCGGGCCAGGTATTCCGGGCCGGGTTTTCTTGCACACCTCTATTAGAAACCCTAAAAATGTCTCCCTTATCTTGAATAACCTACATTATGATCCACTTTCTTCGTAGCCCGTTTGTGACTAAACAGATAGCTTGTTTCTTTCAACATACATCAAACTTAGCCTGGGGATGGGAATGCCACGAGGACAAAAATTAAAATGCAACTCCTTAAAGCAAATAATGTTAAAGTAGCTCTGATTTTCAATTCAAGCGAATGGAAATGTATGAAAAGTTGACAAAAAGTAAAGTATTAAGTAATAGAGTTGCTCAAGTCTAAGAACAAGTTTGTAGCATAGTTTGGGTTAATTATTGGTATTTGAGCCTTCTTTTCCATTTCTTTCTTACACCCTAAGTTTAGCCACGATACAACCCTGAAAAAGCCCTCCTCGAGGTGTAACAAAAATGCTAAAAAATTGTGTCTTTAACTTTAACACATCAATAACGAACTCAGAACCAAGAGCTACGTAAGACCTGATTCCAACTCGAATTGAATACGTATGCAACCTTTCATAAGGTGCGATCTTAATAGTTCTACATCTTAAGGACATGTAACATGTGTAAAATTTTAAGGGCCCATGAAAAAAAAGATACTTTGAACACAAGACCCACCTAAGGTGTTGGATACTGTTTTATTTTAGGACGCACAACCGTCCTTAAAAGAAAAATGCCTTAATGTCACATAAAGCAAGTCATTTTCTTTTACACATATCATCCTTCTTTCCTTTTTTACACACATACTCTTCTTCATCAAGCTTCTTTCCTTTCTCATGCTCATCATCATCAATTCTTGTAGTGTCATCTTTTAACTCAAACACTCACATACCTTCTTTACTCGTTGCTTTTTATTCCGCAAAATCATCCAACTTCTTCATTTTCTCTTACAGAATGAATTTTCATAGCTATCTTATACCTATCCATGGCAGCATGAGGCATCACTTTGACTGCATATCATCCTCTCATCACCAAAATTTTTCCTATCCCTTCTAGTTTTTGTCTTCATAAACTTGGCAACTCGTCTACTTCAAGCATTATCATCTTCAACACTTCAAAACTTGAGCAAACATTTATAATATTGATCTCTTAGTTCTCTAAAGAGATTCATATTACTAGTAGCCAATAGTTGAATTTGAAACAAACTTGTCAAACAAGACAATCACAAAAGTATAAGATGATGGCTCATAATCTAAGATCAAACGAGCAAGCTAAAATCACTCCCCTTTGAATCATAAGCGTTGTGAAGCACATTATACAACAATTGTAATCAATTTTGGATCCTTAACTCCTACTATTCTTTCTTCCTCATTCTCCTCGTACAAAAAATAATCATTTTTTTTCAAAAAAAAGATTTAGGGAAAGTTGAGATACCCCCATGGCCCCATCCCTTGCTTCCTACTAACTCATGCTATGGCACCTCCGTGCTCATTTGTGCATATTTTTGGTTGTTTTTCCTCGTGCTTATTTGTAGCTAATTTGAACATATTTACATTATAACTAGCTTGTACATACTCTTCTAGCTAGCTTTGCATACATATTTGTGACCTTTCTTGTTGCTACAAGTCTCGATACTTACACCACCTTATACACTCTAGGGGCTACATTCTTTTCAAAATTAGTTATGAAGCCACTTGTTTAAAAATCTCATTAAAGCTTATGAAATTTGGTTGTTGCCCCTATAAAAAAACATGGAAGTTGTCTCACTTGAAACTTCATTTTGGCGATTATTTTTTGGGAGTAAGTCGGATAACCGTCCACAAAATATTGCCATTTTTCCCCTACTCGGACCCTCAGTCTCAAAATATAGCTCATTAGTTATATGTCAAAAATAAAAGGCCCAAGGTCTAATCAATAATACAAGAACAAGTAATGAAGTTAAATTTGAAAAGCTTTACAAAAAAAAAAAAGAGCTAGAAATTAAAAAACATGTAGCATAACAGACTTTGTAGCGCTAAATGAGGAGCGCCACAATATTTTCAACGCTACTTAACAAGCACAACAAATTATGCAGCGCTTCATAGCGTAGCGCAACAAAGTTTGTCACGCTACAACAGCAACGCTACTAATTTTCTTGCGCTATGTCATTTGAGGTAAAATTAACAGCATTTTTACTTTTATCATACTAAATAATGGGATAATTGATTTCTTATTCTTGGAGCACGTTGCTTCACAAATATTAAGAGCATTTCCATTTTTGGTTATAAATTAAGAGCTCATGACTCTTATAATTAAAATAAATTAATCAAGAGCATTTTCACTTTTTGATTATTAATTAAGAGCCCATTACTTTTATAATAAATTAATCAATAGCACTATCACTTTTGATTATTAAATTAGGAACCTACATCTCTTAAAAATGTCAAAATATATTAATCATGGCATTTAAAAGCTAACGAGTTATACTAATCAAGAGCACTTTTCAATAGTTCATGGAGCATTATTGTAATACCCCACATTGTCACATATTTAAACAAAGTATTTTTGTATTTAATGCTTATAATTTTCGTATTTTATTTGTATAATTTTAATATTTTTATTGAAAATTATGTTCAATAGAAGTATTAAATAAAAAGAAATTAATAAAAATAAAATAAATAATAAAGTTTTGGTTAAAAGTAGTTATTTGTGTTCTTAAATAATATTTTTATGATTGCAAATGTTTTAAGAGTTTCTAAAAATAGATTTCAAAGGTTTCCTAATTTACTTAGGAGTATTTATGGGCTTCAGCAAAATCCTACTTTGGGGCCTATAAATACCCTACAAAACCAAAAATTCCAACTTTTCATGATCATACTAGTCAATTAGGATTCCAAAAATCTAAAGAGAAAAGGGAGAAAAAAAAGGTTGCAAATTCCAAAAAAAAAAATTCAGTCGGAAATTTAGAAAATATTTTTTTGGGTTTTCCTCGAGATCCGTGCCCAGCTGGACCCACCACCGCCGGCCACACCAGCCACCGTCGGCCACCGTCCGCCGCTGCTGCCACCACCGGACCTCGTCCCCTATTCTTTGTATTTTCGAACTCTTTATATAAAAATTTTTTTTTCTCCTTCTTTCTTTTTGATTCAATCTTGCAAATTTATGTTTATAATTATGTTTAATCATTTTTTTATAAGTTTAATCATGTTTTGATATAAATATGAATTGTTTTAAGGCATGAATTAATTTAATTGTTCAAGAAATTATAAATTAGGTTTGAAAATTTATGAAGTTACGATTTTTTGGATTTTAATTTGTGTTCTAAACTATAATATTATGATCATAGATTATTTTTGGGTGAATTTATGAATATGTTATTAAGTTTAGATTGATTTTAAGGGTTTTAAACTTATTTTATAAAGCTGTCCAAATTTTATAATCATGAATTTGATTTGAATAAATATTATGAACATGTTTATAGGGGGAATTCAGTTGGGGGACAACGAAAGGGTTTCCAAGGAAATAAGGGAGGAAAGGTGACATCTCAAGCCGGAAGTAGGAATTGGGGTGGAAATGGAGGAGGACAGCCTAAGACCTCAAACACTGGAAAGCTGAATGTAATTGCTCGAATTGAAGCGGATGCTAATAAAAGATGTGATCACTGGTAATTTTTCTATTCATTCCTTACCTGTTAAAGTTTTGTTTGATTCTGGTGCAACATACCCTTTTGTTTCCATTAAACTCCTAGAAAAGTTAAAACTTGTGTTGAAAAAGTAGATGCCGTAGACATGTCAATAGTGTTACTTTCGGGACAAGAAGTGCAATGTTTAAGGAGATATCAAGATGATCTTATTAAAATTGAGGGAGTGGAGTTTAAGGCTAACCTAATCGAGTTTGATTTAGGTGACTTAGAAGTGATCTTAGGAATGGATTGGTTGAGTAAACATAAGGATGAGATTCAGTGTGAACCACAGAAGATCTCGTTGGTGAATAAGGGTAAGAAGGTGAGTTATTGGAGGACAGGAAGACCGAAACACAGCAAAATAGTGTCAGTAGTGAGGTTCACTAGGTTTGTGAAGAGAGGTTTTCCGATTAACCTTTGTAGTGTGCAAGGTGTGGATCAGATTGAGACCGCTAAACCTGAGGATATTGAAGTAGTGAGGGACTTTCTTGATGTGTTTCCGGAGGAGATTCCGTGAATGCCACCTAAGCGGTAAATTGACTTTACCATAGACTTAGTCCCAGGAACAATACCTATTTCCAAAGCACCCTATAGGATGTGGCCTGCAGAAATGAGCGAATAAAAGGAGCAGTTGCAGGATTTGTTGGAAAAGGGGTACATTAGGCCTAGTGCTTCACCTTGGGGAGCACCAATTTTGTTTGTAAAGAAGAAAGATGGGAGTTTGAGGTTATGTATTGGCTATAGGGAGCTGAATAAAGTGACGATCAAGAATAAGTATCCATTTCCAAGGATTGATGACTTGTTTGATCAATTGAAAGGAGCTACGGTGTTTTCGAAAATCGACTTAAGGTCAGGATACCATCAATTGAGGATTACTAATGAGGACATACCGAAAACTGCTTTTCGCACTAGGTATGGACACTTAGAGTTTACTGTTATGTCTTTTGGGTTAACCAATGCGCCAGGAATTTTTATGGATTTAATGAATAGAATCTTCCAACGGTTTTTAGATAACTTTATAGTCGTTTTCATTGATGACATATTGGTGTATTCTAAGAGCAAAGAAGAACATGTGAAGTGTTTGAGGACAATCTTGATGACATTAAGGGAAAATGAGTTATATGCTAAGTTCTCAAAATGTGAATTCTTGTTGGAGAAAGTAGCATTCTTGGGACAAATTGTGTCTAAAGAGGGAGTTGAGGTAAATTCAGCCAAAATTGAAGTAGTTAAGGAGTGGCCTACACGAAGAATGTAACGGATGTACGGAGTTTCTTAGGGTTAGCAGGTTACTATAGGAGGTTTGTGAAGGACTTTTCGAGGATTGCTAAACCCATGACTTCGTTAATGAAGAAAGTCTGTAAGTTTGAGTGGATTAATAAGTGTGAAGAGGCATTTCAGACTTTGAAAGAGCGTTTGACTACAGCTCCAGTGCTAACCTTGCCAAACGGGAGTGACTCTTATGATGTGTTTAGTGATGCTTCTAAAAACGGGTTAGGATGTGTGTTAATGCAAAATAGAAAGGTGATAGTTTATGCTTCGAGACAATTGAAACCATATGAGGTTAACTACCCTACTCATGATCTAGAGTTAGCAGCAATAATGTTTGCCTTGAAAATTTGGAGACATTATTTGTATGGAGTGAAATGTAGGATATACACAAACTACAAGAGTTTAAAGTACTTTTTCACTCAAAAGGATTTAAATATGAGACAAAGGAGATGGCTCGAGTTGATAAAGGATTACGACCTAGATATCCAATACCATGAAGGAAAAGCCAATGTGGTAGCTGATGCTCTAAGTCGTAAAACAAAACATGGATTGAACACCTTAATAGTTGCTAATGAACTATGTAAGGAAATTGAGAGACTGAGCTTAGAAATAGTGAAGGAGGGAGAGTTGGAAGGGATTCTTTGTAATCTTAGTATCCAACCAAAAATACTTGAGGAAATTAAGGAGAATCAGGAAGGGGATGTAAAACAGGACAAAATTAAGGAAAAGCTGAAAGCAGGAAAGCCTATGGATTTTAAGATTCATGAGGATGGAAGCTTAAGGTACAAGGGAAGGTGGTGTGTACCACAGAAATGTGAGGATTTGAAGCGAAGAATCATGGAGGAGGGTCATAATACCCCGTATTCAGTACATCCTGGAGGCGATAAACTTTACAAGGATCTAAAGAAGATGTATTGGTGGCCTAGGATAAAGAGAGAAGTGGCTGAATTTGTGATTAAATGTCTCACTTGTCAAAAGGTTAAATTTGAGCATAAGAGACCTTAAGGAGAAGTCCAACCACTTGAGTTACCAGGATGGAAATGGGATAGCATTTCAATGGACTTTGTGACTTGCTTGCCAAAGTCTAAGAGTCAGAATGATACCATATGGGTAGTGGTAGATAGACTCACTAAGTCAGCAGTGTTTATACCCATGAGAGAGACTTGGAAAATAGAACAACTTGCAAAGGCTTACATAAAATATGTTGTAAGGCTACATGGAGTTCCAAAGGATATCTTGTCGGATAGGGATTCTAGATTTATTTCGAAATTCTGGAAATGTGTTCAGGAGAACTTTGGCACGACCTTGAAGATGAGTACAACTTTCCATCCAGCAACTGATGGACAAACAGAGAGAACCATATAAACCTTATAAGACATGCTAAGGGCTTGCGTAATGGACTTTCAAGGGAATTGGGAGGATCACTTAGACCTCATTGAGTTTTCCTACAACAATAGTTACCATGCAAGTATTGGCATGGCACCCTTTGAAGCTTTGTATGGAAGGAAGTGTAGGAGCCCTTTGTGTTGGAACGACATAAGTGAAATAGTGATTCTAGGACCTCATTTAATAGAGGAGACCACCGAGAAAATTAGAGTAATACAAGCAAAGATTCAAACAGCACAAGATAGACAAAAATCCTATGCGGATCAAAAGAGCCAAGATGTTGTGTTTGAAGTTGGCGACAAGGTGCTAGTTAAGGTATCACCAATGAAAGGAGTGATGAGGTTCGAAAATAAAGGAAAGTTGAGCCCAAAGTACATAGGACCCTATAAGATCTTGCAAAGGGTTGGAAAGGTAGCTTATAAGCTAGCACTACCAATGGAGTTGAGCAAAGTTCATAATGTCTTCCATGTGTCTCAACTAAGGAAGTATGTTCTAGACGAGTCGCATGTGTTACAACCTGAAGCAATACAGTTAGACCAAAGTTTGACCTATGAAGAGAGGCCAATTAAAATCCTAGATAGTAAGGTCAGGGATACTCGCAGAAAGAGTGTCAAAATAGTGAAAGTGTTGTGGTCTAACCAAGAAACCGAAGAAGCTTCTTGGGAAGCTGAAGATTTTATGTGAGAAAAAATACCCAGCGCCTTTTCAGGTTAGTAGTAGAGTTACGGGGACGTAACTCGATTTTTAAGGGGGTAGAACGCGACTTGTTTTTTCGCGCATTTTACCCTCAATTTTGCAAGTTTTTACGAGTTTCTATGACTATTAAGTAAGAAGTTTTACGTTTGTCTAATAAAAGTTGGCAAGTAAGTGTCTAAAGTCTACAACAAGATAGTGTTTCAGTAACAAAGCATGAGGTAAAAATAGTCTCTATTCAAATTCCATACACTAACTTACACAAAGTTTTAAGACAAAACTTCTTTTAAAGGGGGTAGACTGTAATACCCCATATTTTCACTTATTTAAACAAAGTATTTTTGTATTTAATGCATATAATTTTTGTATTTTATTCGTATAATTTTAATATTTTTATTGAAATTTATGTTCATTAGAAGTATTAAATAAAAATAAATTAATAAAAATAAAATAAATAATAAAGTTTTGGTTAAAAGTACTTATTTGTGTTCTTAAATAATATTTTTATGATTACAAATATTTTAAGAGCTTCTAAAAATAGATTTCAAAGGTTTCCAAATTTACTTAGGAGTATTTATGGGCTTCACCAAAATCCTACTTTGGGGCCTATAAATACCCTACAAAACCTAAAATTCCAACTTTTCATGATCATACTAGTTAATTAGGATTCCAAAAATCTAGATAGAAAAGGGAGGAAAAAAAAGGTTGCAAATTTCGAAAAAAAAAAAATTTGGGGTTGCTCGGGATCCGTGCCCAGCTGGACCCACCACCGCCAGCCACGCCAGCCAACCGTCCGCCGCTGCTGCCACCGCCGGACCTCGTCCCCTATTCTTGGTATTTTCGAACTCTTTATAAAAAAAAAAAATTCTCCTTCTTTATTTTTGATTCAATCTTGCAAATTTATTTTTATAATGATGTTTAATCATGTTTTTATAAGTTTAATCATGTTTTGATATAAGTATGAATTGTTTTAAGGCATGAATTAATTTTGTTGTTCATGAAATTAAAAATTAGGGTTTGAAAAATTATGAAGTTATGATTTTATCGATATTTGTTTTCTAAACTTTAATATTATGATCATAGATTATTTTCAATTGGGTGAATTTATGATGATGTTATTAAGTTTAGATTGATTTTTAAGAGTTTTAAACTAATTTTATAAAGCTGTCCAAATTTTATTATCATAAATTTGAGTTGAATAAATATTATGAACATGTTTTAGCATATGGAAAAATTGTTCTAAAGCCTAGATTGACTTCATGAATATGTTAGTAAATTGTAGAAGTGTTTTGGCAAAAAAACATGATGTTTTTATAAGTTTTTCATGACCTTAAAGTTTATAAGCAGATCTAAAATTTTAATGAAAACAAGTTAAATTGAGTTTTAAGTGTCCAAATTAGTATGATCAGACATCAATTCTATGATGAAATATATAAATTTTAGTATGTTTTATGATGTTTGAAAGTGATTTTAAGCATGCTTAACATGCTGTCCAGATTTTATAAATTAATTAATTAAACTTTCAAAGTATGTAATTAGCATAAATCGGTCATATAAGTTAAGTAATGCATTGTATGATTGATTTCTGTCATTTTCGGAAGTTTTCGAGGAGTTTTGATAAATTGAGATTGCTGTCCACTTTACTAAAGTGGCATAAATTTTTTATTAAGATTTTATAAAGCATAATTAAGTCCCGAAAACTAAGTAGAATTGCAATAGAGAAGAAAAAGTGAAATATGGAAATGAATAGAGACCATATAAGGAAGTTTTGAACAAAGTTTCCAAATTTAGAAGTTAGTTATAGTTGTTGTAGAATTTAGTCAATAAGGGTTTAATTTAAGGTTTTTCCTTGTGTAGGAGACTTTAAACTAGTCAACTTCTAGAAGTTGTGGCGGAACACAATTATTATACAAGGTACATATGTACTAAAGACAAACATAAGAGTTAGAATGCATGCTTGAGTAATTCTTGATTACATGAAATTTTGTATGCTTGTTTGAATCATGAATGTATATGCATGGCAAGTTTGTTAATAGTATGTTTTTAAAGTTTGATGACATTCCACGTTAAATAGAAAGTTTAATTTTTATAGGCTTGAATTGGAATGTTACGATCAATTTAATTTGGCCAATAGTTTATGAATAAAGGAAAGAAGTTATTTTTAAGTTGATTAGTTACTTAATCAACATGGAAGGTAGTCATGAATTTTTATTTACATGTTTAAAAGAAGCAATGGGCAATTATTTTATATATATTACCACTCATAGTTTAATGTGTGGTCAAGAAGAAAGCAAGGTATTAGCCACTCACAGTTAATGTGTGGTAATGAAAGTTCAGTTTAATTAAAGGACACACATAAAGATTAATTTCTAGTCACCTTAATTTGAAGATAATTAAATTGACTTACTTGATTTGGATGCATGTTCTTTTTATATATATATGTGATGCTGCATGAGAGTCACAACATTGTAAACCTGTTCAATCACGTAAAATGTAAGAGGACTTGCATCAAAACTCTTGGAACGTATATACCTTGAGTATGAACAATGGGGGGAGTCGTATGGAACAATGATCTATGACTCCTAATTGGGGTACAAGACGTTGTACTCTTTTATATTTTTAATGCGCTGGATATCCGTCACTTTATGTGACATAGTAATAACTTTTGGGAGTTGCTCCCCAACTGGTGCCCAATAGGGCGATGATTTATAGGAGGAAACTCGTTCGATGCAGGATCCATGATTATTAATATAGAAATATAATTTAATTGAGTCCATGTACAAGAAAAGGGTTGGAAAAGGTAAGTTGAGTGCATGTTTGATTTCTTTTTGTTTTTGGATAAGTCTTTAGTAGCTATGTACTCAGCTTTGCTGACTGTTTGTTTGTGTGCATGGCTTTGTCTTGGACTTGGCCCTACGATGACCCACTTGTGGTGAGTAGTTGTCTAGTTAAAGGAAAGCTGCAGGTACAGGTGGGCATAAGTCATTTCATGATGGGATGGAGTGAGAGCGCTTGTAGTTTTCCTTTATTTTAACTGCTTATGAAGAATAACATTTATGTTGGTTGTTTGGATTTCGAAAGACTTCTAATTAGTAGTTTTGGTTTTGGTTTTTAAAGGGCCATTAATATGGTTCTGAAGTGTAATAAGTTTAAAGTTGATTTGATTTTGAAGTTGTTTGAAGTTTAGTTTTAAATTGTTTTGGTTTTGAGATTTCCGCTGTAGTATTTTGATAAATGCCTTAGGCGTTATCACGGTGGCGGTAATACTTTGGTTATTCCATATTTAGTAGTTTTAATAAATATAATATCTACTAATTTAATATGTTTTCCGGAAACATAAGAAGTAGGAAGTTAGGGAAAATCCAGGGTGTTACAATTATACTTTATTCTATAACATCATTTAGAGAATCATTTGCCAAAGCACTTTTGTTAAATAAAATAAAAGCATACTACTCTTACAATGCTTGGAGCATTCTTTAATAATCATTATTAAACAAATTTATTTTATTGCTTGAACATTCGTATGGGCTACATTTGAATAAGTTATAACAAATAATTCTCTAAATCAACATGTAAGCACAAATTCATCACATTTTCTAAAAATTAACTTAATTAAAGAATGTTTGAGATAGAAGCACTTACATTACAAAAGAAGAAGCACTTTAAGGAAAAAGTAGAGTAGCGCAAGACAATGTGCTACGCTAACACCTTAGCGTGACAAACCCAAACACATTGCCTCAGTAGCGCGACTAACTCTACCATGCTACAACATGTAGCTCGACTAATTATGCAGCGCCATCACTCAAGCCCAGCAATGAAACCACGCCAATGTCCCTATACAATACTACCATGTATTATCAATTGAACTTCAACTTTTATAATTTGAGCAACATTTCAAACACAACAAACGAAGAAATTCTCACTTGGGAGCGTGATAGCAGCAACCGTGCTGAAGGTCTTAGCTCCTTTTCTGTTGTCGCATTGATGCATCAGCGTGGTTGGCTTTGTGACGCTACAAGGCTAGCGTTCTTGACCGTGCTTTGCTGTATTTTCAAGTGCTTTGAGTTTGTTTTTGATGTTTTTTCTCACAACTTTATCCAAAATACTCAAAAGGATAAATACATTGAGTTAAAGTTTGTGATTTTATGACCACAGCATTAGCTTTTGTCAACAATTCTAGTATAAGCGAATTTCATGTAAATAGTAATAAATGAACGAATTTATTACCTTTTTTTCATTAATTTTGGTAAATAAGCAAATTTACCTAAAGTGGTAATAAATGAGCAAATTACATTTTTCAATAATTTCGGTAAATAAGCGAATTTACTCAAAATAGTAATAAATGAGCGAATTTATTGTATTTTTCAAAAATTTTGGTAAATAAGAAAATTTACTCAAAATAGTAATAAATGAGCGAGTTAGTTACATTTTTCAATAATTTCGGTAAATAAGCAAATTTACTCAAAAAAGTAATAAATGAGCGAATTTATTACACTTTTTTCGATAATTTTGGTAAATAAGCGATTTTACTCAAAAAAGTAATAAATGAGCGAATTTATTACACTTTTTTCGATAATTTTGGTAAATAAGCGATTTTACTCAAAAAAAGTAATAAATGAGCGAATTTAATACACTTTTTCAATAATTTCAGTAAATAGCGAATTTACTCAAAATGGTACTAAATGAGGGAATTTATTACCTTTTTTTCAATTATTTCGATAAATAAGAGAATTTACTCCAAATAGTAATAATGAGCGAATTTATTAATTTTTTTTCAACAAATTCACTAAATAGGCGAATTTACTCAAAAAGTAATAAATGAGCGAATTTATTACCTTTTCCTCAAATATTCTTTAGTAAATAAATAAATTTTCTAAAATATTAATAAATAAGCGAATTTATTACCTTTTCTTCAAATATTTATTAAATAAGTGAATTTACTAGAATAGTAATAAATAAGCGAATTTATTATATTTACTTCAAACACTTCTTTAGTAAATGAGCGAATTTATTACCTTTTATTCAAACACTTCTTTGGTAAATAAGTGAATTTACTAAAATAGTAGTAAATAAGCGAATTTATTACCTTTTCTTAAAATATTTTTAGTAAATAAACGAAATTACTAAAATAATAATAAATAAGTGAATTTATTACCCTTTTGTGTTCAGATATTTTAGTAAATAAGTGAATTTACTAGATTAGTAATAAATAGAATAATTTATTACTTTTGCTTATAAAATTGAATTTAAAATGGTTTAACAAAAAAATGAATTTATGAAAACTTATTTCCTATATGTCGATTTCAAAGTAAGAAAGTCGATTAATTAGAAAATAACTATTCCAATTTTCAAAAACAAAAAAGTTTTTTAAGTTTTGGAAGCCATTGCTTTCTAAAATCTTGATACACCCATTGGTTAATAAGGAGCCCTCGGTCCCGAATATGGAAGTCTTGTAAAATGATTCGAGCATACTTTGATTTTCGTCTTACTCAGACTCAACCAAAGTGGGGGTTAACTGTAGACACCTAATTTAGTGCTCGGTCCCTTGGTAAGACTCCATGATGAACAATAAAACCTGCTTTTCTAGATTTTTAGACAATTGATGTTATTGGACTTAATTTTACTATTTTTTTTTTAAATTACAATATATTTTTAATAAATCCCATTTATATTATTGCATTTTCATATAAGCCCAATATTTGATAAAAAAAATGGTTTTTCTATATTGTGCCCCTAAGGTGTTGGGTTTTCTACGTTGTGCCCTCCCAAATTAAAACTTACATGTGGTGCCCCAAAGGTTTAATTAGCTACTATGTTATGACCTTGTAGGTAAACAAATATTAAATGCTCGTAAATTAATTGTTGTATGAGTCATAGTGCTCATAGTGCTCTTTAATTGCAACGAAAAATGGAAGAGTATGGATCATGACCAAAGGCGCATGAGCCACAAAATTGAGATTAAAATTGTTACATTTTCAACGGCAAGGTCATGGTATAGTCATTTACTGAATCTTAGGGGCACTATATGGAAGTTTCAATTTGGGAGGGCACAATGTAGAAAACCCAATATCCTAGGGGCACAATATAGAAAAACCCAAAAAAATATAAAGGAGTTTTAGCGTAGCATGACTCAGCAAGTCACGCTGATGCAGCAGCGTGACAACCAAGCTAGCGCTAGTTGCGCAGCGTGATAGCTTGTGTCAAGCTGGCTGGTCAGCGTCAATAAACTTCTAATGCTACTTGGACAACGTGAAAAAACCTGCCGCGCTATACATTTTCCTTATAAATACCCTTTTTTCTCCTCTAAAACGATCCTCTTAGCTCTCTTGATTTTTTCTACCCATTCTCACACTTCCAAAATCGACATTCTCTCATTCTCCTAAACCTACTTTCTCTCTCATTTTTCTCTTTACACTTAAACTTTTCTCCATCTAATTATTTTTTTATTTCATTTCTAATAAAGTGGGTTAATTTCTTATTATTACGAACTGAATTCGAAACTTTGTCCAAATTAATACTCGAAGAAACAATAATCAAGCGAAAAGTGTAAGTTCTCTGAGAGTCTTAAATTAAACTTTATGTATTAATTGTTGTATTTATTTATTTGTATATTTATTTCAATTTTTCACAATGTTTTTGTTAAAGGACTTAATTTGAATTAATTTATCACATTAAACTAAGATAATTTTGGACAAATTGTATCATGATAGGAACCTTGAATTAATCTTAACGACGGTTTGCCTAAATTAATTTGTTTTATATGATTTCACCATAATAATAGTAATTTTGTGTTAGGTTGTAATTTATTATTTTGTGGTTCTTTATATAACATGTGTATAATTGAGAGAAAACTAGTAATGGCTGCCTACAAGCTAATATGGTGGTAGGGACAGTCGTATACCTATCAAAAATAACCTACTACTCTAACTATGTAGACAGGGAAGTAGGGATCGTATCCACAAGGAAGCAAGCAATTCTACTAACTCTAAAAAGTCACTCTGCCGTAAGGGACCTTTGAATTTTGGGTATTGACTAAAAATTGACTACTACTAGGAATGAAATCAACTAAGGAAATAACTCTATAACTAAGCCTAGGACGTTGGTTCACCACAGATCAACCAATGAATTGCAACACAATTAATTAACCGATTATTGACTTCTTGAACTAAGGTTCACTAATTCTCTCGAATCTAGTCTCCTTTAAAACTCCTCTAATGGCTCTCGCTCACTTAGACTCGTTTTGCCTATTGTCCCTGTGATCTAATTGTGGTAATCTTACCTCTCGGTATCGATTTCAACAATATCAGACTAACAATTAAACCTGGCCAGTATTTAACTGAAAGCAACATAAATTGACAACAGGAATTCCGGAACATCAACAATGAAATCAATAATCATGAACAAAACATCAGAAACGATTCGTAGATCCCCTAGTCCTAGAAAGAAAACTACTCACACATGATTGAAAATAAAGGAACTAAATCAATAAAAGAAAATAAGGCTATAAACATAATTGAAACTAATAAATTAACAATGATTATTAAACTAAATCTAAAACAAGAAACTAAGACATAGAAGAATAAGAAAACTAAAAATAAGAACATAAACTAAAACAAAAATTAAAACTAAACATGAATTAAAGAAATTAGAATTAAAGATTGAATAGAAATCTCACTTTTATTGAATTGAATGGTTGAAAGAATTCCACAAGAATCACCTCTAGAGAGAAAAAATTAAGCTAAACTAGGCTTTTTTTAGAATAATAGAATACATGTGAAAACCTAGGGAAGAATTACATTGAGTACCAAGTCGAATCAAGAGAGAAAAAAAATGACAAAATGCGGCGTGAGCAGCGTGCCCGGGTAGCCTGGGCACAGTGCACCCGACCCGGGCACACTGCGAAATGGCCCCCGGAGCTTCTGACTTTGCTCGTTTACTTCGTAACTCGACTTCTTAGCATCCCAAAGGCTTCTAAGCCACATCCTAGCTTCCTTATAACTTCTCAAAGTGGTCAAGACTCCCACTAACTTGCCAAGTGCTCAATATGAGGCGAAAACTGACACGAAAGTATCAATTCCTGCAACAAATGACAAATCGAAGTTAGTAGAATAGGCTCAATAGAGCCTTGTTAGAGCCAAATACCAATATAAAACGGAGGAAAATAATGAATATAAAATGAACTTATCAAACACCCCAAGCCAAGCCTTTGCTTGTCCTCAAGCAAACAACTAAACAAACAATGACTTCACCCCTTTAACTTTGCAAAACACAAAAAAATCAAGCAATTCCGAGCATGTAAGTTCCTCTACCAACCCATCAAAATTCTTTGACCGCCATCCACTTAAATCAAAATCAATAAGCCAACCATGCAAGAAATAGAAGTCGATGACTAGAGTAGCTCACTCGGTGTCACCCCATACATATAATTGAGCATAAACAATGAAGCTCACCCTTGATCCCAAACAAGAATGCAAATGCAATAAGTGTTAAAATGCAAATTTTGAGAACCCAAACCAACATCTCGCACCTCATGCAAGTGTTTAAGGGTAATCACTCAATCCTAACGCAGAATTCGACTCAAAATGGATGTAATACTCACTAGCTTTGGCAATTGACTCACTTCACAAGAACTAAAAACATGTACATGCCGATAAAAAAGGTCTTTATAAGCTTGTAACGTGGCTAGGGTGATGGGTAGGATAAAATTTGGGATAGTGTAGTGGTAAATGCGGGCTATACGCATATAACAATCAAAAAACATAATCTACATCGCCACATTCAACTCCAACATCAAACTAATTTCTTAAGGAATCACATCACACCATAAAACTTTACACTTCAACAACTCCAAATATCACAAGCCTTTTCTTTTTCCACATTTTTCAATATTTCTCATTTTCTTTTTTTCATTTCTTTTTTTTTTCAACTTTCAAATTTTTTTCAAAACTTAGGCTCATGACTCTTAATGATATGTCAAAGACAAAATCATCACACATACATAACTAGGCCAATATAAGATATATAATTTTTCAATTCTTCATAAAAAACTAGCCTAGACATCGGTATGCAGAGCCTTAATGTGAGACCTATTATTAAACTTACAACAACAAACAAACGTTCCACAATTTTCTACATCCTCCAAAATCTCAAACAAATTCATAACACAACATACTAACTCCAAAACTCCCCCAAGCCAAGCTTGGGCATATATCCATAAAACAAGGCCAAAAGGGTTATAATGTGGCTAAAATACAAATAAAAGATAAAAAGCTCAAATAAGGGACAAGGGAAAAATTTATGAAGGAATGCCTAAAATCTGAAAGCTCGCTCCTAAAAGAAATGAATGCCTTTTATCGTTCGCGACATGTAACACACCCAAGCCAAGCTACTAGAGTCAAAAGCCAAAACACGAATTATACAAGCACCAAGAACTAAGCACATATGAAAAGAAATAAGCATATAATAATGCATGCGCCTCAAATCCTCCCGTTAACACAGTTCAAGCCTTTACTCTACACATGGCTATAATGGCATGATAAGAAACTGTGTCGAGCTAAGTCAAGTTCAAGTCCGAGTTGGCAATTTTTGAAGCATAACTCATCACATATCCTAATCAATCGAAAACATTTTTAAAATAAAATGCGGGGCACATGGAAGTCACCATTCATAAAGTTTTCATCGATGCTCATTAACCAACAAATTCAATCAATTCATACAATTCAACTACCAAACTACTAAAAGCAAAACAAAAAAGAAACTAACTATGAAAGTAGTACATTTTTTTGGTCATATGTAAACTCCTACTTCTAACAAGTAGTATAAACCATATGACTACCCTAAGAAAAGAATAAAAACTAAACTAGAAAGCAATAAATACTATACTAAGAAAGCAATAAAATTACCTCCCCCAAGCCAGACTCGACAATGTCCTCATGCTGAAAGAAGTAGAAGGAGCCAGTTGTTCCTCAATCAGAGCACTCCATGAACTCATCAGTGTCAGGACCATCATCATCATCATCCTCGGCATCATCACCAACAGCAGCTCCTGCAACTCCCCTACTGGACCCCTCTCTCGGGTTAAAGGTATACCAAGAAGGGTGAGGCCCAATAGAAGGTATAGCTCCAGAACATACAAAATAATTATAGATCGGATACATAGCGCGAGTATGATCCTGTTGAAAAGTGTCAAACCGCTGGATAAGCTGCTGCTGTTGTAGCTGAAAGTTATCGAACTGACTCTGCAGCTGGCCCATAGCATACTGCCACGACCCGTCACGTCCTGCATCGGGCTCCGCAGGCTGAGAGATAGGGGGTTGAGAAGTAAAAGGCTGAGATGGCCCCCTCCTCATGTAAGTCCGCTGGCTAGCGATAGTAGCAGTCTGGTGCCCGTTAAGGGGCATGGTCCATGACTCCTAGTCGGGAGTCAAACCTGTAATGGCGGGGTTTGGAAGAATAACAGAAGCCCTCCTCCCCCTACTAATGTACCATCTAAACAGTTGCCCTTCCAACATAGCCATCCAATCACAATTTGAAAAATAGTCTAAATCTAATCGCCTAGAACCAACAACGGGTCTACGATGCTGCTCCAAATCAACCCAATATCGCCTAGAAATCGAAGTAAACAAGCCTCCAAAAACAATATTGTTCACTGTGGGGTTACCATGTGCATCTCTACTCGCAAAAGTTCGATATTGGGTTTGTAAATGTTTAGCAAAGTTGTGAGCTACAAGAAGACGATGTGGACAAGTACCCTTGACTAAATGTTGCCCTAGAAAGGCTATTTCCCTAGTGGAGACCGAATTACACTCATAACGACCAAAAATCGTCCATCCCATAAACTTATGAATTATTCTTGCCGATGGTTGGTGAATCAAATTCGAGTAGTTGTGTTGCCAAGTCTCAGTTTCTAAACCAGTCAAAGCATTCTAAATAGCAACATCACTGAACTCCTGAGGTGGGTTCTTTGTACCCATTCTATTCATGCTGAAAGTCAAGGCAAAATCATCTAAAGTTTTATAATGATCATGACCAAACAAATGAAAAGAGACACCTAAAACGGGTCTATGACCATTAGGCCTATCAATGCAGAAACTAGACATAAATTCATATGTTACATCGGCATAAGTAGGCAAATCCATGGTAAAAAATAACTCTAAACCCATATTTTTCAAGCATAGCCTAGTCTCATCTACAATACCAAAGCATGAAGTAAGGCATGATTTAAAAATCTAGTAACAACAATTGGCCTATGCTTAAGCTTTGCAAATTTATCCTTTTGTTCCATAGAAGAGAAGCTTACCATTAGATAGTCCGGGTATTTCTCAATCTCGTTGCTTGGAGGTTGGCTCCTCCTTGTACCACCACCTGATTCACCCCTAGACCTTTTTGGAGGCATGTTCGAAGAATTAGTGAATTTAGGTTTTGTTTTGGATGATGGTGAAATTGGGGATTTTGATGGAATTTGTGGTGAGGAAAAGAAAGAGGGGAAGAAATAGAAAAGATTAGTGAAAATTTGAGTAAATTCAATGGAGGAATTTGTGAGTTATGGAGCGTAAAAGGTTTGGAGGAAGTAGTGTTAATGGGGAAATTTGGGGATTTTTGTAGTGAGAGAAAGTGAAATAGAAGTAGGAAGAATAAGAGGTGAATGGAGTGAGGGAGAAGAAGAGGCGTGCAAGTGTTTTAAGGGTGGTAGCAGCCCGCCCGGGTCAAATGCAACTCGCTCGGCTTGCGTTGCATTACGCTCAGGCTGCCCAGGCATGTTACCTAGGTGTAAAAAAAACTAATTCCTATGAAACGTCTTTCGCACCCGGTCAAACAACAATCCACCCGGCCTGCTGTCAGTCCGCCCGGGCTGCCCGGGCATATTGCTCAAGTGATGAAATATTCTTTTGCAATTTTCATCTCGTGCTAGTGCGCCCGGGTCGAGTGCAACTCGCCAGGGTGTACTTCATTCCGCCCGACCTGCCCGGGCATATTGCAAATTCCCATTTTTCCAAGAAAAACTAAGTGTCTGAAAACGTCATGCGCGATCGGGTAAATTGCATCGTGCTCGGGTAAACTGCATTTCTCCCGGCCTGCCCGGGCATACTGCTACAAGCTTTTTCTCGTCTTGTTTACTCCATAATTGCTCCTCTAAGCCTGAAAAACACTCAATACTCCACACAACCATTAGTCCCTCCCACTCTCTCACTAAAACTAAGAATAGAGCTAAAGTCCCTACTAAACTATGAAAATAAAAATGAAAAAGCTACTAAAAACTAAACTAACTACGGGTCGCCTCCCGCAAAGCGCTTCTTTAAGGTCATTAGCTTGACCATGTTACCACATAGCTCATGGAGGATCGAAGAGTGAACGTGAACCCCATTTAGTTAGGCAATCAAAGCAATTTGGAGTTATTGGTTGTTCAAATGCCTCATGTTCCTTGTTAAAAACCTCATCATTTGTCGTATTCATGTTACAAGCATGAGAAGATTGTTTTTGAGGTTTCCAGCGTTTCTTAGGACGGGATTTCCTTTTCTTTTGATCCTAACGTAGCTTATTATTAACACTATTTTCATCACCTGCAATAGAATCCAAACACAAAGGAGCCTTCAGAAGATCCTTATTAGGGGATCGAGGCAAGTCATTGAGAACAATTCCTTAAGACTATAAATTACATGACACGATTCTTCTATCATAGGACTTTTCAATGCACTATCAAGGTTGAAGGTAACCTTGTCATCTCCTACATTGAGAGTCAAATTTCCATTCTTTACATCAATAACAGCTCCTGTAGTATTTAAAAATGGCCTACCAAGAATAAGAGAGATGTGTGCATCCGCTTCCATATCTAACACTACAAAATCTACGGGAATGAAAAACTTCCCAACTCTTACCGAGACATCTTTCGAAATACCTTTTTGGTATTTCACAGTTCTATCCGCCGTCTATAAGTTAATGTTAGTAAACTTTAAAGAACCCATATCTAATTTCTTGCAAATAGACAACGACATAATACGAACACAGGGCCTTAAATCACATAAAGCTTTATCAATAAAAAGTGGCCCAATCGAAAAACTGCCGATATCCTTGAGTATAGGTGGAGTTTTATTCTGCAAAATAGCACTACATTCTTCAATTAAAGCAACAGCCCCTACTGAACTCAATTCCCGCTTCCTGCGTATATGTGGCTGCGTAATCAAGTCAGAAAAAGGCACAGTAATCTGCAAATTTTTAACAATAACGAGAAACTTAAGGAAATGATTATCATTCTTACTTCGATCTAACCTATGCGAAAAGGGTAGTGGCACCTTGGGAGGTGTCAATGTATCAATTGGCTTGTCAGCTACCGGGACTCTCTTCTCCGTGGCATCTTTCTCCTTTGAAGGTGTAGGCTCTGCGATCTCCACAATCACCACATTGCTGGTCTTGCCAATCTGCACTCCTATCTTTGAATCAGCATCATCAGTGGGCATCTTAGGACCTACATAGTGGGTCCCTGTTCTGGTAGTGATGGAGTTGCAATTTTCTCTCTAAGCTGGTGGATTTGGTTGAGGAGGTAGTTGACCCTGCTGCCACTGAGCTGTAGACTGTGCAATCTGAGCTAGTTGGGTTTCTAGTTGCTTATTGTGAGCCTGCATTGCCTCTATATTCTTTTGCATCTGTAACATCATATTCTTCAACTCTGAAATTTCACCACTAGGTTGAGCTGGTGGTGCTGACAATGGTGGCCTGCTGAAACCTAGTGGGTGTAGTGGTACAAATCGCTGCATCTGTTGGTGAACCTACTGAGTTGGTATAGTTTGCTGTGGGTTCTGCACATTATTGTTGTTCTTGTAGGAAAAATATGGATGATCCTTCCACCCTGGATTATATGTATTCGAGAACGGATTGTTCTTGTAGGCTTGGAAAGTACACACTTGCTGTACCGAACTGTGACATGATTGGGAACTGTGACCGAATGAACCATATGAATCGTAGAAAGGCTCAGTATATCCCGAAAGTGTAGCCATCGCAGCTACAGGTGATGGTGGAGGAGCTGTAGTACCAATCTTATTGAGCTTCTGGCTTATGGCATTGATCTGTGAAGCTAAACTTTCGTATTTATCATCAACCACATGCTTTCCACCTTTCTTCGAATGTCCCCTGGGATTGCCAAACTGTGAATTATGAATAGAAATTTCTTCGATCAAATCATATGCAACATTTAGGGCATGTGCAATGGTTGTAGCTAGGGACTAGTTTGCAAATTCCAACAGTCCCTAGCTACTTGCTTAACCATTGGAACAAAATTGGAAAATTAACTTGACCTAGCTTGGGAAGAAAACTAAGCAATAGCATTAAATATTAGTGTAGTTCCCACAAGTAAGTGGAGCATGTTTTAATGGAAAGCTACTTTAACAATTAACTAACCATTGGGACATAAAATAGCTAGAAATAGAGGATAGTGGAATTCTTATGTAGCAATATAAGCTAATTTGACAATTTGCTTGCCATTGTACATGCCCTTTTAATTACAATTCAAAAGGATAAAATTTATAATTAATTTAGGGCAATTTGGATTTTAATTAAAACATGGAGCAAAAATGCTCGGGAATTATCTATTTGTTGTCTATGGCAAATACGTTAAGTTTAATTTGCCATGTGAGAGTACGTATCTCTTTTTTAAGGGAAATTTTTATTGTGACATACTCCGTAAGTGTTAATTTGTCACGGGAGGGTGACTACTCATTGCATACGTATAAGATTTGCCACGGGAATTTTTTTTGTTATTTGTGGCAGAAGTATTAAGTTAGCCACAAGACAGTAACTACACATGGCTAAAACATAACATTTGTCACGAGTAAATTATTTAGTGGCAAAAGTATTAAGTTTGCCACGAGATAGTGACTACCCATGGCAAATGTATAATATTAGCGACGAGATAAAAATTCATGTGGCATAAATTTAATACTTTTCCTAGCTTTGTGTTATAGATAGCTTTTCCCGTGGCTAATTGAAATTATGCCACGATTTTATAATTCATGTGGCATAATTCGTGGCAAAAGTGACGATTTGTTGTAGTGTTGTAATTGTGTATGATAAGTAACCAAGGTTCCTTGTTATCCACAGTTAGTTCATCTCTCTCATCTTCACGTTTATAATGCATCTATAAACCTTCATACCACTTACATTGCATCTAAGACTTAATTGTATAACTTTATGAACTTGGTCTTCATGCAAACTTCAAGTCTTGGCTTTATGAGCTTTATCTTATCATCCATTGAACTTGTTTCTTTAGTACCTGCACATGCAAACCAAAACTTGCACACAATATGATAGTTCAATGTAGTTTGTCATCATTCAAAACACAAGCTAGGAGCTCAACAAATTCCCCCTTTTTGAATGCAAACAGAAACTTGCATACAATATGAATGCACTTACTTGCAGACCATTCAGGTTTGTCACCACTAGCAAGACTTTTGACCTTGCTCTAGTTGTTGCAACATACATAGATTATTAACATTTATTTGACCTGCTTCCCCCCTGAGATAGGTAGAAGAGATCAGAACTTCACCTGCTTCCCCCTTTTGGCATCATCAATATATTCAAGGAACAAGAACATTTAAACAAACAACAAAACGCAATCAGTAGGCAAACTTCTAGTTATATCAAGTTTAAGCTAATTTAGGTAGCTCAAACAGCATTCTAGAGATGCTGATTCTATCATTGTTCCTGCAAAAGGACCAAAGCTACTTGTCCTAAATAGTTATTACAGACCAGTAGTGGACCAAATTACATAATAGCAATGGCTTTGTAATTTGGGAAAGGGGAAACCAGAATAAGAGTTCAATAAATAAGAGGGGTTAGCAGTAATAAGAGAAGACAAGAAGAAATAAAGGAAATTTAATCTGCTCCAGAGTCATTTTCAGTCCCACCATCTTCCTCGCCCTCTAAAGCACTTTCATCATGTTCCTCATGTTCCTCTTTTCCATTCTTCTCAAAGACCAGTTCATCATCCTCATCACCAACATCATCAACAGCTTCTGATGACTCTTCCTTTTCTTCAGAATCCTCTGCTCCTTTTATACCAGCTTTATCGAGACGAACCTCAATTCTCCTGTAGGATTCCTGAAGTGCAGCACATAGTGTAGTGACACTATTTATCATATTCTGCATTAGCTGATTCTGGTCACTTAGCTTCTTCACCAAGGCATAGGTTGCCTGAACTGATTCTGTACTAGTTCCAGTAAGGTATAGTTTGCTTTCTCCACACAACATATCATATGACCTAATATCATAGCAAGGGGTTGACTGGAATGTGTTCAATGAGGCAGTAAATCAGAACACTATCCATCAACCGTACACTCATTTGTCCTTGTGCTCTAGGACACACAATCTTTGAGGCTATAGTATGAAATATCCTCATGATTGGCTACTTTAGGTGGCCAATGGTGTACCCCTGCTTGGGATCAGGTGGACCATAAACAATTTGGTATGGATCTGTTCTTCTATGACTCCGTTGACAGAAGGCCAATTCTTCCTTGAGTACACATCAAGTCCCTTAGTTGGAACTTTGAGAATTTCAGCCAATTTCTTTTCAAACAAATTAATAGGAGTATCCTTAACAAAAGAGAAGTAGGACCCATCGTCCTTGGTATGCAGCTATTGATAAAATTCTTCAACCAATGGCATAAAAACGTCTAAATCTGTAGTAAACAACACTGACCACTTCTGAAAATCTAAAGCATCCTTAATCTTAACCAACAACTTTTGTTCAACCCAACTCTTAGCAACAGCGAAACCAACCGGAATTTGTCTATCTTTAAGATTATATAGAGTTTGAGGAGTACGTAGCAGACTTACTTTTCTTGGGTTTAACACCCGTAGAAACAACAATAGCAGATTGCTTTCTCTTCTGCCCTGCTGTGGACAGATCTGGTTGTGTTTCGCGCATAACCACCTTGCCTTTGAAAGCCTCAGCACCCTTCCTTGCAACAATTTTCAATCGAGCACCCTTGCTTGCCACAGCGTTAGTGCCCTCCTTCTCAGTAGCCATATCAACTTCCTCCTCCTCTGATTCACCCTCTTCTTCCTCAACTTCCTTTTCAACCGAATCTGATTCGGATGTGGGTTCAGATTCTTTCTCCGGTTCAGACTCTTCAGCAATTTTAGGCTCTTTAAGTTTAGAAGTTTCCACTAGTATTGGTGTGGATTCTTTTGATTTTGGTGTGGGTGGCTTTTTGGCAGTAGTTGATTTTGTGGATTTTGGAATGTAAGATTTGGTGGTTTTTGCGGTTAATTTTGGAGTAACCGCTTTTGTGGTGGTTGGTTTTGTGGTGACAACTTTTTATGTTTTCTGGCTTGGAATTCTTCCGGATCAAGGGTGCTTCTTCTTCTTCATCAATTTCCTCTTCCAACACATCTTCTACCACTGAATCGATTATTTCACTAGTACAAAAATCCATTTTTGCTGCAATTTTTTTAGAGGTATTTGCTGCGGTTTTAAACCGCAGCACTTGGAGCAGCAGCAATAAACCAACAAATTATCTGATGCGGTTGAGCCGCAGCAAAAAAATGGACCTTTTGCTGCGGTTGTAGGCAAAACCGCAGCAAATTACCACCCAAAAAAATAATTTTTTTTTCTTTTTTATGCTAAATTGTAGCCAGTATGTTTGTATATGTACAATAATTGCAATAACAACATTACAGCAGCATTAGAATAATAACATCAATCTCAAATGTTATACATACATAATAATTAATATTTTCAACCTCAATAACAATTATATTACAAAAAACACTTCAAAGAGCATTATGCAGATAAGTGATAGCAGCGGCAGTAACACTGTTGGCAGCAAGGGCAGCAACTCAAAAGTGGCAGCAACGGAAGCAACTCAACTCAGTAACTCACAAATAACCGGACATCAACAATAATAACAACAATAACAAGACTATCACTCAGTCATTTGTAAACATAATATATATGTTTATGTTTATATACGTAATCTCCATCAGGGAAGTGGTTATGATCATCCACCATTCGAGTTAGGCTACTTCAACAGGTTTTGAAGCCTTGAGCAATTCAAACATCAATGATGTTGACCATAGTTGTTTAATTTGGCTACTACAACAAATAGTTGACAATCAACAACTTGGAGCAACTCAAACAACCATGGTCATCACTTGAGTCCCTTCATCATTTGGAGATAGTTAGTATCTTATGAAAAAGGACTCATTTTTTGTCAAACAATTGTCGGACTATAAGGGACTCGATCCTCATTCAACAATTGCATCACCATAAGAAACTCAATTGTCTCACCATAAGGGAATTAAGTAAGAACCCTAGATCACCATAAGGGATTAGTTATTGTCTTATGAAAAAGGACTTAATTGTCTCAAACAATTGTCGGAGTATAAGGGACTCGATCATCATTCAACAATTCCCACTGTCACTGACTCACTCACTGTCTCACTTGTACTCAATCACACATTCACTCACATAATTATAATAGTAATTAACATAGGCTCGACAATTCATCTTTCCCTTCAAAATCATGAATAATAGATACATAAGCTACAACAAATCAACAAAAATTTAACTAGTATGCTAAAACTTATAATCCCAACTTAATTCAGAAACAATTTTACCATACAATTTGGAATTCAATATCAACAAGGTACAATTTTCAATTAATCATGGAAGCAAGAATTTAAAATCAAATCTTTCTCAAATCCTAATTCAATTAAAAGTACATTCAATTAAAATTAACAACTAATTGAACCCAATTCAACAAATCCAATTAAGAACACAATCATATAAATAAAACCCAGAAAAATCAATCACAACAAATCAAACAACAAAAATAAAAACCAAGCTAACCAACAGCTAACCAAACCAAAATAAAAACCAAGCTAAGTTGAAAGATGTGTCACAAACTGACTGTGCATACAAGAATATTCTGCACACAACCCCAACAACTCACATCTGCAACCTCCTCACCAATCAGCAGCAAGCAAAACTAACACTACACCCAAATCTACAAGACTAAAAAACATCAGCCAAGAATGTTGACCAGAATACAACTTGAGATCCAATTACATTATTTATACAATTACAATTTGAGATCCAATCAACACTCAAGGTATGAAGCTATTTAACATTTAATACAAGCTTATATTTAGTTTTTTTTATTTTATACTAAAATTTCAGAAATCAATCATATACAACAAGTAACTTCAACCATTTCATAGCATTTTAGGATTTTGCATTCTTCATTCTCAGTTTCTAAAAACCAATAAACTTACTATATCACACAACATACTTCAACTATACTTATTCACATACTACTGTGGAGTTTCCACATATTCTACAATCAACATCAATGATGAGTTCATCTAAATTGGCAATCTAGGGTTTACTATGACAATAATTTTTTAAAGTTCGTAATTACTAAACAAATTAAAATTATTAATTAAATCACTAAAAATAAAAAAAATATTACTTCATAATAACAAACTCATGGATTTAACAGATCTCAAAAAATAAAAAAAATCTAATATAACAACGTAAATTAGATCAATAATCCTAGATTTGGAAAACCGAAAATCAACACAAACATACAACAAAACACCGTAAATCAACACAAACATACAAGAAAACATCAAAAAATCAACATATCTAAATGAAATCAAAACAAAAATTCAAAAAAAAAACTCACCGAAAACATTCTTGACAGGGTTCATGGCGACCTGATTCTTAGCAGCATCACCAATCAACCGTTCAGAATCAGTGAAAGCGACATAAGACGGCGTCGTTCTATTCCCTTGATCATTACCAATGACCTCAACACGGTCTCGAAATAGCCTCAAAGTCGTCTAAAATTGCTCGAAATTTGCTTCAAAATTGTATCAAACAAATCAAAATAAATAAATCGATTTCAAACCAACAACAACAAGAGGAAAAAAAAAAAAGAAAAACAGTCGAAAACAAAAAAAATTACAATCGAAATAAAAAAAAAACAAAAACAAAAACAAAAACGACAAAAAAAATTAAAGGAGGTAGTACCTTCAAATGGGGAGGGACGAATGAGAATGAGAGAGGAAAGAGGCGAGAATGAGAGAAGAAAGAGGCGAGAATGAGAGGGAAAGATGCGAGAATGAGAGAGGGAGTTAGGGTTAGAGAGATTGAGAGGGAGAAAGGTCAGAAAGAAGGGGAGGTGGAAAAATGAGGGAGAATGAAGGGGTGTCAGGGTTAGGTGGAATAATTAGCGAGAATGGAGGGTTTTTGTATTTATAGCCCCTTCGTTCGGGCTGGGCTTCAACCATTTGTTTTGGGTTGATTTATTTGCTGCAGTTAATAAGAAAAAGAACCGCAGGAAATAAATCAACCACAGCAAATAATTTTTGTTGTGTATCATCAACAACTATTGCTGTGGTTCTTTAAAAATCTCAAAGAACCGCAGCATATGTAGCGCAGCAAAATCCAATTTTTCTACTAGTGTTTTGTCAGCCATCTTCCTCGATTTCTTCGTTTCAATTTCAGGAGATTCACTAACTTCTTTCTCAAATAATCTTGTGCTTCTTCTTTTCGACATGATGAGACTGAATTTTTCCTCTACTTTGAGCGCTTAAAAACTTAAACGATTTTATTGAGAGAAAGAAGAAGAATTTAGGCAATTTAGGTTTTGTGAGTGAATATATTATCGAGAGAGAATATAGAAAGAAATGAGATCAAGGAAATGAAATGAAACAGGAAAGTAAGATTAAGAGCATAATATTTATAAGAGATTAAAGAATCAAACGGTTATCTTCAAAGATTTGATAGATATTTATCCGTTCAACCAAAAAAAGCAATTGCTATAAATATAACCGTCACTTCATTTATTTCCAATAATTTGAAATTTTAGAAAATAAGCTGACTTATTAAAATAACCGCCTCACATATTTGGTTCCCTAATGGTCTGCATCTGGTCTGTGCTAACTTACTCTTTACAGGATTATGCTAAGGTACTTGAGTACTAAATTGGTTAGCTCAGCATCGCATAAGAACTTTGTGAGTCCTAAAAAGCAAAAAGAAACAATAAAAAAATATATACAACTTGACATCATCTGACTAGCCAAAGGGACAAGTCAAGACTTAAGAGCTCATTGTCTAATATTAATCATACCCAATAAGGTACGAAGCTTGATGAACATTTATCTGCTCAAAGGTTTTGTAAAAATGTCAGCTAGTTGATCTTCTGACCTGTAAAACTCCAATTCCACATTACCTTTTTCAACATTATCCCTTAGAAAATGATTCCTAATCTTAATATGCTTTGTTTTAGAATGCTGGATAGGATTTTTCGAAATATTGATTGCACTAGTGTTATCATATAAAATGGGAACACTTTTGAAACATACCCTCAAAATCCTTTAGTTGTGACTCTATCCACAAGAGTTGAGCACAATATAAAGCAGCAGCAATGTACTTAGACTCAGCTGTAGATAAAGCCACAAAATTTTGTTTCTTAGATCTCTATGAAGTAAGCCTGGCCAAGAACTTAAGAAGTGAGCCGTTGCAGAAGTGCTCTTCCTGTCCACAATAAAACCAACAAACTGAGCATCTGTGTATCCTGTAAGGTTCATACTGCTACCTTTTGGATACCACAAACACAAATCATAAGTACCATTGAGATATCTCAAAATTCTCTTAACTGCCTTTAGGTGAGATTCTTTAGGGTTGCTTTGAAATCTTGCACAACAACCTACTGAAAACAATATATCTGGCCTACTGGCTGTTAAGTAAAGCAATGAGCCAATCATACCTCTGTACAACTTACCCTCAACATCTTTTCCCTTCTCATCCAGGCTCAATTTTGTAGAAGTTGGAATAGGCGTTTCATAGGATTTGCTGTCTTGCAAACCATATCTTTTCGCTCCTTGAGGTAGTTTTTTTTTATGAATCATGATTCCATCCTTGGTTTGCTTGATTTGAAGCCCTAGGAAGAACCCAAGTTCTCCCATCATAATAATCTCAAATTCACTTTTCATCAAATCTGCAAACTCATTACACAAATAAGGTTTAGTAGCTCCGAACAAAATATCATCAACATATATTTGAACCACTAATAGATCAGTTACGCTTTCCTTTAATAATAGTGTCTTGTCAATCGAACTTCTCTCATATCCATTTTCCAAAAGAAATATGGAAAGTCTCTCATACCATGCTCTACGTGCTTGTTTGAGATCATAAAGAGCTTTGTCAAGTTTAAAAACATGGTTTGGCAAGTCACTATCCTCAAATCCAGGGGGTTGTTCCACTTATACATCTTCTTTCAAATAACTATTAAGAAAGGCTATCTTAACGTCCATTTGAAAGAGTTTAAAGTTCATATCAGCAGCAAAAGCAATTAAAATCCTGATTGCTTCAAGCCTGGATACGGGAGAAAAGGTTCATCATAATCGATTCCTTCCTGTTGATTAGACCCTTGAACTACTAGCCTAGCCTTGTTTCTGACTATAATACCTGAATCATCCAATTTGTTCCTGAACACCCACTTAGTTCCAATAACAAACATGTTTTCCTTCCTGGGTGTGATTTCTCTCAAACTGATTGTGTTCATCTTGCATGTTTAGAACACAATCTAGATCTATTAAAGCAGCCTTATAATCAGTTGGTTCAACATTTGAAAGAAAGGAATAGAAAGCACAAAAGTCTTGTAAAGTAGAATTCCTTGTTTGCACCCCCTTGTTAATGTTACTAATGATAAGATCAGAGGGATGAGGGGACTTATACTTAAAAGATTTGTTCATATCAAATTAAGTTTACATTAGTGCCTCCTAATGTTGAACTGGTTCATCTTCTAGTTCCCCCTGTCTTGTTGTTGCCTTGAACAGGTGAACCAGATTCCATAGTGGCCTTGGCTGCATGGCATCATCTTCTTGTGAATGAGCCTCTAAGACACTATCTCCTTCTCTTACCTCTTGAGCTACTTGATTCTGTGCAGGACCAGACTCTTCTTCTATAGGAGAGTTGTGTGGTGAGTCTGGTTCAGCACCTTCTTCTTATTTAGCTCCTGTAAAGTTTAGCATGCCAATTTCGAGCTCATCAACATCATCAACCTGCACATGCTTGCTGAACATGTTAGTTTCATCAAATAGGACATGGATACTTTCTTCAACACACAAGGTTCTTTTTTTGAAAACTTTGTATGCCTTGCTGTGTGAAGAGTATCCAATGAAAACAACCTCATCGCTCCTAGGATCAAATTTGTCCAAACTTGATTTACCATTGTTGTGTACAAAGCACTTGCACCCAAAAACGCGTAAATGTGCAATGTTTGGTGTTCTTCCCCTAAGGATCTCATAAGATGTTTTCTTTAGTAAAGATCTCAACATTACCCTGTTTAAAATATAGCACGCAGTACTCACAGCTTCAGCCCAGAAGTTTCGAGGTAAACCACTCTCTAGAGGCATTGTTCTTGCCATTTCTTCTAAAGTGCGATTTTCCTTTCAACCACTCCATTTTGTTGTGGAGTTCTGCGAGCTAAGAAATTGTGAGATACACCAAGATCATTATAGTAGGTTATGACATTGTCAAATTCAGAACCATGATCGGATCAGATAGAGACTAGTTGATGAATAATCTTGTTTTGGACATGTTTCATCAAGATTTTAAATTCTTCAAAAGTTTTATTTTTATATTTTAGAAAAACTATCCATGTATAACGAGATTATTCATCAACTAACACAAACACATAACTATGACCATTTTGACCTTCTACACGCAGGGGCCCACACAGATCCATGTGCACAATTTCAAATGGTCTAGTGGTGCTTACAACCTTCTTTGGCTGAAAAGAGGACTTGACATGCTTACATTTAGCACACTCATTGCAAATATGATCTGCAACAAACTTAATGTTAGGTAAACCTGTAACTAATTCCTGACATCGTAGTTTATTTAACAAAGAAAAGCTTACATGTCGAGGTCTCTTGTGCCACAACCAATGGTCATCCTCTACAGTGACACTGGTCTTACGAATCTGACTCAAAAATGTTATGTAAACATTATTGTGTCGGAACCCCTTACAGACCGGTTCCTTAGTTTCAGTGTTGACTATGTGGCATAGATTTGTTTCAAATTCAACATGGTTTCCTTTGTCACATAGTTGAGATATGCTCAAGAGGTTATGTTTCAAACCTTCAACAAAATATACATTATCAATTGCTTGAGAAAGCGTCTCACCAACATTACCTATACCTTTGATCAAACCTTTACTATTTTCTCCAAAGGTCACACTTCCTCCTTCATAGGCTACGAGTGAAAGAAATTGACTTTTATCTCCAGACTTATGTCTTGATCAACCACTGTCCAAATACCAGAATGGCTTTCCTTTCACTCTAACCTGCATAAACAAATCAAGGTTTAGTTTTAGGAACCCATATTTTATAGGGTTCCTTGTTAATGGGAACTGGTTTGATAGTGTCCTTTCTAACCCACATTTGTTAATATTTGTCTTCCTTGTTTTATCATGTTTTCCATTTTTAGACCAATTATGTGAGTGACTGTTTTGATTATCAACTTTTTGAACGTGAGACTGATTTCTCTTATCATGTTTTTGCTTTGTCCAACAAGTCTCGATTACATGTCCATTCTTACCACA
This sequence comes from Suaeda aralocaspica, assembly GCA_016808085.1. Lineage (NCBI taxonomy): Eukaryota > Viridiplantae > Streptophyta > Magnoliopsida > Caryophyllales > Amaranthaceae > Suaeda > Suaeda aralocaspica. Next base: position 212,730 of record PYUH01000216.1, read on the forward strand.
ATAGGTGCATACATGCATGTCCTTTGCAAATGCATACTTACCTTTCTTGAATTTTGAAATCCAAGTCTCATTTGTTCCCAACTTTTGAGGCTGTTGGGCACTACTTCCAGAATATCCTAATCCAAACCTCATAAGAATACCAGATTGTGAGGTCAGAATGTTTAGAGTACTTTGCGCATCGAACAACCTCTTCATCTGTCTTAGGTAGTCACTCAAATCATGTTCCTTTATTTCAAGTTTTTTAAGCTGAGCTTCATTATACTCTGCAGCAATGGCAAGATCCAACTTTGCTCTATGAAGCTCATCCTTAAGATTGAAACCAATTCAGAATCTGGTTCAGAAGTGGTATGGGTGTTCTTGCCATTCTTTAGTTGGAATATTTCAGCTTGAAGATCACAAATTTTAGTTTCATATTCCAAATGTAAAGATTCAATATCATCACCTTGATTACCTAATGCAACTTTAGTGTTGATATTTTTCTTTAACTCGGATATTTCAGTTTGTAAATCACCGATCTTACCCTCATATTCCAAACATAAGTTATCAACATTAACACTAGGACCACTTGTGCTAGCAAGAGAAGCTTTTAGATCTACATACTCTTTGAACAATTCTTCCACATCATCAATCATATAGTTATAAGCTAAAATTAAGTTAGAATGTTCTAGAGTGAAGGTGTTCTGTTTATGTAATTCGAAATGTATACCTTCAACTTCTGCCTCCTTAAGCTTATTAAAACCTCTTTCATTATTTTGATAAAAATCTGTTTTTGAAAAAACTGATTGAGGTTTTAGCATCTCAAGTTCTATATTCTTCTGATCCAAACTTATTTCAAACTCTGAAAATTTTTCTTTCAATTCTATACAAATAAGTTCAAGCTCAGCAGAACGAAACTCACTAAGGTCTAGATTTCGAGTTACTTCTCTTAGCTTCTTTTTGTTAGCCTTATAAGCAACATTACCTTTAACAGTTAGTTCAATAGCAGAATTTATAAAACCTGTTAACTCGTCTTTATCACATGTGTCTCATTGTGTCCTGCCATGAGACACATGTGTCCCTTCTTTCCCGAACTGGTCTGCCTCTGGTCCACTTCTCCCAACAGTTTAGTCACACAAACTAGAGTTTCGTCATCCTCACATTCACCACCTGAGTCAGAATCACCCCAGACAGCAAGCGTGGCTCTCTTTGTCATCTTTTTCTCCATTGGTCCTCCCTTGTCAGTTTTCCATGCCGGACAGTCCTTGATCATATGTCCAGTTTCATCACATTTGAAACAACCAGTGCTGGTACTAGTCTTCTTTGTGATGCCTTTGTTCTTCCAGGATTTTCCCTTATATTGAGATCTGAGACTTCTTTCAAACCTTCTTGCCATCAGACCTATCTCATCCAGATCTTCTTCATTTTCTTCTCCCTTTAAGGCCAGCCCTTGTCTTTTTGTTGTACTTTCCTCCTTTGTGCTTACTAACATCTCGTGAGTCATTAATGACCTTATAAGCTATTCTACAGACAAAGTGGATAGATCCTTGGCTTCCTGCATTGCAGTTACCTTAGGCAATCATTTATCTGTCAAGCTTCTTAGAATTTTCCTAACCAAATCTTCACTAGTGAAACTTGTGCCAAGGGATTTTAGTTCATTGATAATTGACATAAATCGAGTAATCTTTTATATTTTCATCTCGATTCATATCAAAAGTTTCATATTTAGACATAAGCATATCAACCTTAGATCTGCTGACATCACTAGTGCCTTCATAGGCTAACTCAAGAGTTTCTTATATTTCCTTAGTAGTAGACCATGCTAAAATACGGCTTACCTCATTAGCAGCAATGCCTTGTTAAGTGACATAGCCTTGGCATTCATCTCGAGTGTCTTCAGATCAGTGTTGTTGTATTCATTCTCCTTCTTCTCTATGCCATCAGTGTTGTTAGCCACCTTCTTTTCACCATTCTAAATTATCATCCAACACTCATAGTCAGTACCAATGATAAAGTTCTGCATGCAGATCTTCCACCAAGGATAATTTGTTCCATTGAATTTGGGCAGCCTTGATCCGCCATTCAAGTTCATCATCTCTTCAGCATTCATCTTTTCTTCCCTCTCTAGGTGTTACCCTTTCAAGAAGTTAGGCTTTGATATCAATTGAAATGCAAGTGACACTCAAGAGGGGGGGGGGGTGAATTAAGTGTTGTGAGATTGCTGTAAATTTTTCGATTGACTGTGAGAACAGTTAAGAACCAGTTCTCAAGCAGCGGAAACAAAAATGCAATAAAATAAACAACACCAAGATTTGACGAGGTTCAACTTCTAATAAGTCTATGTCTTTACTCACTCACTCTTTTTATTAATCAACTCAGAATAACAAAATATATTACACACAATCACTTTTGTACCTATGCACAATATGATTCCCCAACTTCCACCTATGGAAGCTCAACTCAACCTTCAACTATGAAGGTTAAAATGAAGATGGTCCCTGATCAACTTCCCCAGCAAACAGAACTCACAGAATGCTCAAATTACAACACTTTGTTTCTCAATAATAATTATCCTAAACGCTTACAAAAGAGAGTATATTAAGACCTTAATAGGATATTAGGGTTTATGCTAGGTTAAGACTTCTAGAGAGAACTTTTGTAATCTATGTTCTTCAGTTTTTGTTTGTGCAAAAGTGTTCGGTTTGTATGCCAGCAGATTTTCTTAAGTAAGCCTTTGGCTAGTATTTCATGGATTATTCCAAGAGAATATTTTCCTTAGGAATATGGAAGTAATTCCATGGAAAATATTCTCACTGATTTTATTTGAGATCAAATAAAATGAGTACAATATAATATAACATACTTGCCATACTTAAGAATATCATACTTGCATAAAAAACCAAGCATCTGTATAATTTTTGAAATCAATTTTGCGCGAAAAGAAAACTTTCCTAAAATATGGATGTATGAAGTAAACTTGAGAAAACCGGTTCAGCATTGTTCCCAGATTGTTCCAATCAGTCAAGCTTACATGTAATTGTGTATGATAAGTAACCAAGGTTCCTTGTCATCCACAATTAGTTCGTCTCTCTAATCTTCACGTTTCTAATGCATCTATAAACCTTCATACCACTTACATTGCATCTAAGAATTAAGAGTATAACTCTATGAGCTTGGTCTTCATGCAAACTTCAAGTCTTGGCTTGATGAGTTTCATCTTATCATCCATTGATCTTGTTTCTTTAGTACCTGCACATGCAAACGGAAACTTGCATACAATATGATTCTTCAATGTAGTTTGTCATCATTCCAAATACAAGCTAGGAACTCAAGAAAAAGCATGCTAGTGTACCTGTGTTCGACTCTCATTAGATGCGCCTCTGTAATACCCCACATTTTCACATATTTTAAGGAAGTATTTTTTTTATTTTATACGTGTAATTTTAATAGTTTTATTGAAAAATTGTGTTCAATAAGAATATTAAAGGAGAAAAAAATAATAATACAAAATAAGCTTTAATTAAAAATAATCATTAGTGTTTATAAATAATATTTTATGTTTATAAAATATTTTAAAAGGCTTCTAAACATAGAATTTTTAAGAGTTTCCTAATTTATTTTAAGGCAAGGACCTAAAGGTAATTTCCACTATTTAGGATAAGTATGGGCTTTTCCAAATCCTACTTTGGGGCCTATAAGTACCCTTTCAAACCCAAATTTCCAGATTTCATCACTCATAATTGTCATTAGGATTCCAAAATTTTGAGAGAGAAAGAGAGAGAGAAAAAAAAGAGGAGCAAGTTTCCGAAAAAAAAGAGAGTTCATTTTTTTTGGGGGAAGCGTGCGCCGGAGCCTGCCGGGCTGCTGCCCTTGCCACCGCCGGCTACCTCCTCCCCCTTGATTTCGGTATTTTCGAATCTATAAAAAAAAAAATCTTCTTTCTTTTTGATTCAATCTTACAAATTCATGTTCATATTTATATTTAATCATGATTTTATAAGTTTCAATCATGTTTTATGAAGTTATGATTTGTTTTAAAGCATGAATTAATTTGTTGTTCATGAAAATTTATATTAGGGTTTGTAAAGTATGAAAGTTTTGATTTTTATGAATTTTTATGATTTAAAATTCAATATTATGATCATGAATTGTTGTGTGAATTTAGGATGATTTTATGAAGTTTAGATTGATTTTTTAAAGGCTTTAAACAGAAAATAAATTGCCTTCCAATTTTTGTAATCATGAAATTCAATAGAATAAATATTATGAACATGTTTTAGCTTATGAAAAAATGTTCTAAAGCATAGATTGGTTTTGTAATGTTGTTAGTAGATTGTAAAAGAGTTTCGCCATGAATTTATGATGTTTCTATGAGTTTTTCATGACTTTAAAGTTAAATAATAAATCTGAAATTTTTATGAAAACAAGTTAAAATAAGTTTTAAGTGTTCATATTGTGCTAGTATGATCACATATTAATTCTATGATGTTACATATGATTTTTGGTATGTTTCATGAAGTTTAAAAGTGATTTTAAGCATGTTTAACATGCTGTCCAGATTTCATAAAGTGAATAATTAGGCTTTTAAAGTATGTAATTAGCATGAATTGATCATATAAATTAAGTAATACATTGTATGATTGATTTATGTTGTTTTTGAAGTTTTTCAACGATTTTTGGTAATTTTAAATTGTTGTCCTCTTTTCTAAAGTGACATATGTTGAGGTTTTATAAAGTATAAATAAGTCCCGAAAACCAAGTAATCTTGCAATAGAAAAATTAAAATGAAGTATGGAGTTGAATAGAGACCATATGAGGAATGTTTTGGACAAGATGCCAATATAGAAGTTAGTTTAGAGTTGTTGTAGAACTTAGACAACAAGGTTTTTTAATTTAGTTTCGGTTTTCTTTATGTAGGAGACTTTGAATGAGTCAACTTTTAGAAGTTGTGGCGGAGCACCACTATTTCACAAGGTACGTAAGTACTAAAGACAAACATAAGAATCAGAATTCATGCTTCGATGATCCTTTATGTTATGAAATATTGATATACTTGTTTGAATCATGAATTTATGTGCATGACAAGTTTTATTAGAAGCATGATTTTATATTATGTTGACATTCCATGTTGAATAGCAATATAAATTTTACAAGATTGAATTGGAATGTTAGGATCAGTTTAAATTGGCCAATATATTATTGATAAAAGAAGGAAGTTAATTTAAAGTTGGTTAGTTACTTAACCAACACAAAAGGTAGTTGTGAATTTTTATTCACATGATAAAAGGAGTTTATGAGCAAATATTTTATACATGTTGCCACTCACAGCTTAATGTGTGGTCAAGGAGAAAGTAAATAGTTAGCCACTGACAATTAATGAGTAGTAAAGGAAGTTCAGTTTAATTAAAGGACAGACATGAGATTAATTTTTGAATCATCTTAAATTGAAGATAATTAATATGGCTTGCTTGATTTGACGCATACTTCTATGTGATGTTGTGTGTGAGTCATAACATTGTTAAATCGGTTAATCACGTAAAGTGTAAGATGACTTGCATCAAAACTCTTGGAATGTATATACCTTGAGTATGAACAATGGGGGGAGTTGTAACGAACATAGATCTATGCTTCTACTTGGAGTATAAGACGTTGTACTCTTTTATATTTATAATGCGCTGGAATTCCGTCACTTTATGTAGCATAGTAATACCTTCTTGGAGTTGCTCCCAAGTTGGTGCCCAATAGGGCGATTTATAAGGAAAGGAAACCCGTTTGAAGCAGAATCCAAAAGTTTAAATATATAAATTAATTTGTTGAGTCTATGCACAGATGAAAGGTTGTCAAAGGTAAGTTGTGTGTATGTTTTAGTTTATGTTGTTTTGTTGCATAGTCTTTAGTAGTTATGTACTCATATTTGCTGACTGTTTGTTTTTTGTGCATGGATTTGTCTTGGAGTTGGCCCTACAATGACCCACTTATTGGTGAGTAGTTGTCTAGAATAAGAAAAGCTATAGGTACAAGTGGGTATATGTCATTTCATGCTGGGCTGGAGTGAGAGTGCGTGCTGTGTTTTGTAGCTTTATTTTTATGGCTTATGAATTAGTAACTTTTATTTGGATGTTGTTTTATTTCTAAAGATTTTAGTTTTGGTTTTAAGGGCCATTAAGATGGCTCTGAAGTGTAATAAAGTTTTATGTAGGTTTTTGTTTTTTATGTTGATTTGAATATGGGTTTGAGACTTTTTTTGAAGTTTAGTTTTAAAACTGTTTTTGGTTTTAAGACTTCTGTTGCAGTACTTTGATAAATGCCTTAGCCATTGTCACGGTGGCGGTAATACTTTGGTTCTTCTGTTGTTAGGAGTTTTACTAATTATAATTCTTTAATATTTATAATCTGTTTTACGGAAAAATATAGAGTAGAAAGTTAGGAATTTCCAGGTTGTTACAAAGAGGTTACCATAGCTTAGATTTTGAAATAAAATAAAGTTTATATTTTGGGGGTACCCTAAGTTTTATTTTGGGAAAGAGGAATTTCTTATTTTGGAAAGTTTTGAGAATTAAATTTTTCTACAAATAGTAATTTCCGAACATGAAATGTTTTGAAAAATAAAATATGTGTGCAGGTATGCAAGGAATTCATGTATGTATTGTGTGTTATTGCTTTGATACCATGTGGTGATCTTGGGTAGGAAGTTTGGGCATGTATGATATACTTTATTTCTGTTCTTTCAGCATTAACGTTCATGTTTTAAGGTGTTGCTTATGTGAATAGTTGTGTGTAAAGGAGATTGTATGTTAGCCATATGACCCATTTTGTAGAACTTTTAGTTTGTTTTGTTTTGGTATGGATGGACCATTAGTCTTAAGTGTTGTGCAGGATGTCGTATAGTATGCCTAAGAAAGACACTCAAAATAGGAACCTTGGCAAAGAAACACTATGGAAGTCCACCCCAGTATGTTTGGAAAATACAGTTTTACTGTTGGTATATAAGTGCTGTGTCGAAGCTGCCACAATGATATTAGCTCGACCATGTATCAGCCGTAATTGTTAAGTGCTTGCCCGAACGTTCGCCCTACCTACAAATCAAGGAAAAGTTTAGCAATTTCCACTTTGCTGGAGGACTTCCGAACTACTCTAAATATAAGGATGCAATTGGACATTGGGGTTGTGATTGGAGATTCTTGGAAGGGTACATTGCTAGGAAAGAGAAGGAGTATAAGAAGATGAATGCAAGTGATGAGACCCCGCCCACATCAAGCCCAGATAGTCAAGGAAGTGAAGACATGATGGTGAAGGAGACTACTACTAGTTCAAGGACTGATGAGTCAAGGGATAGTTCATGTTATGAAATCGAGAACCTGGATCCAGTAATTCTAATGTATGTAGACTTGGTAACCGATTCTGAAGAGGAGAAAGAAGACATAGATCCTGAGGAAGAAATGGAAGAAGAAGAAGAAGAAGAAATGGAAGAGAAATGGAAGTTGATACAAAAGATGATCCTGAATTCATACCAAAGAAATATGTGATGTCAAGGGATAAGAAGGACAATGTTAATGTTTAGAGATTTTGTTTAGATATAATTTAGTTATTACTTTTTAGTGTTTCTGTTTTTTTAGAATGTTGAGCAATTTAGATTATTGTTTATGTTAGTTGAATAAGTGGCAGTGAGCCATAAGAAATGATAAGAGGAGTTAAGTAATAAATTTCTTTCATGAAATAAAGCCTCAAGTACAATAGAACCAAGGGAATTATTTTTATTTCTTATGTTCTTTATTCTTGTTTTAATGGTTGTGTAAACATTCAAAACAAAGTGAATCATTCGCTCTAAAAGAATGAAACTTCTTTTGTGAGACGAAATGAGAAAGTATTTTATGTTATAAGTTTATGTTGTTCTAACTTACAGTTAGACATAATTTAATATAAAGGTATTTTCCTCTATAGGAGAAATAGAATGGCTGAACGTAACAACAATCGACAGAATGAAGTAGTGCAGCAATTAGCTACTGTAGCTGAACAGTTAGCTACCAGAGGAAATGAAAATGGTAGTGACCCTGCTGGGGAACTTTTCAAGAAGATTTCTCAAAGTAAGCCACCCACTTACCAAGGAGAGCACAATCCAACTATTCTAGAGGGATGGTTGAGAGAGTTTAATAAGTTATTTGGGGCAGTTGAGTGTCCAGAAGAGCTTAAGGTGAACCATGCTGTTTAGTATCTGAGAGGAGAAGCTGATCTTTGGTGATCACAAAATGAGGCTGTGATTAGAGCTTTACCAAGGTTTAATTGGGATATGTTTCAGGAGCAAATCCGTAATAAGTTCTTTCCTTTGTTCCTTCAGAAACAGAAAGCTAAGGAGTTTCTAGAGCTTAAGATGGGAAATATGTGTGTCACTAAGTACTACTCTAAGTTCATAGAATTGTCTAGGTTTGTTCCTGAGGCCGTAGCAACTGAGAGGTTGACGGCTAATCGTTTTGAAAGAGGGTTACCCTTAGACCTTCAGTCACAATTAGCTGGACAGATCTTTGAATCTTTGGATGAGTTATATGGTAGAGCTACACACCTGTATGCCATAGACCAAAAGAACAATGAGGTACTGAAGGAAGGTGAAACGAGGGAGAAAAGGAAGGATGGTGGAGGAAACTTCAACCAATAAGGAAATCATGGTGGATTTAAGAAACCTCATTTCAACAACAACTTCCAAGGTAATAGGGGAAACTTTGAGAAGCCTACTTCTGGAAATGGAAACAGAGCTCAGATGGCTAGTCAATGAGGGCATGTGTACTTTTGCAAGAAGTGTCCTAACAATCACCTAGGAAAGGAATGTGCAAGGAACCTAGTGCCTTATCGGTTGTGTAACAAACTTGGACAACGTCAGTATGAGTGTTTCTCTAACTACAAAAGAAAGGAGGGACAAAATTCTTAGTCTAAGGGGAATTCAGCTGAGTAAAAACAAAAGGGTTTCCAAGGAAATATGGGAGGAAAGGTGACGCCTCAAGCCGGGAATAGGAATGGGAGTGGGAATGGAGGGGGACAGACTAAGACCTCAAACACTGGAAAGCTGAATGTGATGACTCGAAGTGAAGCGGATGCTAATAAGGATGCAACGTATTCTTTTGTATCCACTAAGATTCTGGAAAAGATAAAACGTGTTGGGAAAGGTAGATACAATAGATATGTCCATAGTGCTACCTTCAAGATAGCAGGTGCAGTGTTCAAAGAGATTTCAAGATGTTTCTATTGAAATTGAGGGAGTGGAGTCTAAGGCTAACCTAATCGAGTTTGAGCTAGGTGACTTAGATGTGATCCAACGGATGGATTGGTTGAGTAAGCATAAGGATGAGATTCTATGTGAGCCACATAAGATCTCATTAATGAATAAGGGTAAGAGGGTGAGCTATTGGAGGGCAGGAAGACCAAAACACAACAAAATAGTGTCAGTAATGAGGTTTGCTAGGTTTGTGAAGAGAGGTTTTCCCATGTACCTTTGTAGTGTGAGGGATATGGATCATGTTGAGACTGCTAAGCTCGAGGATATTGAGGTAGTAAGGGACTTTCTGGACGTGTTTCCGAAAGAGATTCCGGTGATGCCATCTAAACGAGAAATTGACTTTACTATAGACTTAGTCCCAGGAACAACGTCTATTTCCAAAACACCCTATAGGATGGCACCTGCAGAAATGAGTGAGTTGAAAAAGCAGTTTCAAGTGTTGGAAAAGGGTTACATTAGGCCTAGTGCTTCACCTTGGAGAGCACCAGTACTGTTTGTGAAGAAGAAAGATGGGTGTTTGAGGTTATATATTGACTATAGGGAGCTGAATAAGGTGACAATAAAAAAATAAGTATCCTTTACCAAGGATTGATGACTTGTTTGATAAATTAAAAAGAGCTACTGTATTTTCAAAAATTGATTTGAGGTCAGGATACCATCGATTGAGGATTGCTAATGAGGACATACCGAAAACGGCTTTCCATACGAGATATGGGCACTATGAGTTCACTGTTATGCCTTTTAGATTAACCAATGCACCATTGATTTTCATGGATCTAATAAATAGAATTTTCCAACGATTTTTGGATAACCTTGTGTTTATTTTCATTGATGACATCTTGGTGTACTCTAAGAGTAAAGAGGAACATGTGGAACCTTTGAGGAAAATCTTGATGACATTAAAGGAGAAAGAATTGTATGCTAAGTTCTCGAAATGTGAGTTCTGGTCTGAGAAAGTAGCATTCTTGGAACATGTTGTGTCTAAAGAGGGAATTGAAGTAGATTCAGCCAAGATTAGTTTGTAAAATTCAGATTAGAGAATTCAATAAACATTATTGTTTAAATTTTATTTGTTTTCTATAAAACAAACACAAACCGAAGGTGTGAGAATTTTCGAGTGTGAAGGAAATTCGAGCTTATTGAGAGTTGGTGCTTAGGCTTTAGACTCTTGTGAGGATAATTTTAAGGATTGTGGGTGCATAGCTTTAATCAATTCACAAAATTATTCGACCTACATCGTTTTTCTTGGTGCTTTGCTTTAGAGAAAACCGTACTAGTTTTCCAATCCTTGTGTGGTTGGCGATTTTCTATTATTAAACTTAGATATCCAATACAATGAAGGGAAAGCCAATATGGTGGCAGATGCTTTAAGCTGTAAAACGAAGCATGGAATGAATAGCTTGGTATGTAAGGATATAGTAAGATTGAGCTTGGAAATTGTGAAGGAGGGAGAATTGGAAGGAATTCTTTGTAATCTTGGTATCCAGCCAACAATGTTTGAGGAAATTAAGAAGAACCAGGAGGGAGATGTGAAAATGGAAAGAATTAAGGAAAAATTTAAATCAGGAAAAGCTGTGGACTTTAAGATCATGGAAGTTTAAGGTATAAAGGCAGATGGTGTGTACCACAGAAATGTGAGGATCTGAAGCAAAGAATCATGGAGGAGGGTCATAATGCCCTGTATTCAGTGCATCCTGGAGGCGATAAGCTATATAAGGATTTAAAGAAGATGATTGGTGGCCTAGCATGAAAAGAGAATTGGCTAGATTTGTGAGCAAGTGTCTTACTTGCCAAAAGGTGAAATTTGAGCATAAGAGACCACAAGGAGAGGTCTAACCACTTGAAATACCAGGATGGAAATGGGATTGCATATCCATGGACTTTGTGACTTGTTTTCCGAAGTCGAATAATCAAAATGATACCATATAGGTTGTGGTGGATAAGCTTACTAAGTCAGTGGTGTTTATACCCATGAAAGACGTGGAAAATGGAGCAACTTGCAAAGGCTTACATAAAACATGTTGTGAGGCTACATGGAGTTCCAAAGGATATCGTATCAGATAGGGATTCTAGGTTTCTTTCGAAATACTAGAAAAGTGTCCAGGAGAACTTTGGTACAACGTTGAAGATGAGTACAACTTTCCATCCAGAAACTGATGGACAAACAGAGAGAACCATACGTACTTTAGAGGATGTGCTAAGAGCTTGTGTAATGGATTTTCAAGGAAATTGGGAGGATCACTTAGATCTCACTAAGTTTTCATACAACAATAATTACCATGCAAGTACTGGCATGGCACCTTTTGAGGATTTGTATGGAAGGAAGTGCAGAAGCCCCTTGTGCTAGAATGAGATAAGTGAGACAATGATTCTAGGACCTCAATTGATCGAAGAAACCACGAATAAAGTAAGGGTAATACCAGCAAAAATTCATGCAGCACAAGGGGCAGATAAAAGTTCTATGCTGACCAAAAACGCCAAGAAGTGGTGTTTGAAGTTGGCGATAATTAAAGTGTTACTTAAGGTCTCACCAATGAAAGGAGTAATGAGGTTCAATAAGAAGGTTAAATTAAGCCAAAAATATATAGGACCCTATGAGATCTTACAAAGGGTTGGAAAGGTGGCCTATAAGTTAGAATTACCAATGGAGTTGAGCAAGGTTCATAATGTCTTTCATGTGTCTCAACTAAGGAAGTATATTCCAGATGAGTCACATGTGTTATAGCCTGAAACAATAGAGTTAGACCACAATTTGACCTATAAAGAAAGGCCAATTAAGATCCTATACAGTAAATTATGGGATACTCGCAGAAAAAGTGTCGAAATAGTGAAGGTGTTGTGGTCTAACCAAGAAACCAAAGAAGCTACTTAGGAAGCTGAAGATATGATGAGAGAAAAGTACCTAGAGTTATTCCAGGTTACTAAGTAGAGTCACGGGGACGTAACTCGATTTTTAAGGGGGGTAGAAAGCGACCTATTTTCGCGCGTTTTTACCCTCAATTTTGCAAGTTTTTATGAGTTTCTGCGACTTTTCAGTAAGAATTTTATGTTTGTCTACTAAATAGTTTTCAAGTAAGTGCCTAAGGTCTACAACAACATAGTATTATAATGAGAAAGTTTGAATTAAATGTAGTCTCTATTCAAATTCCATACACTAATCTACACAAAGTTTTGGGACGAAACTTCTTTTAAGGAGGGCAGACTGTAATACCCCACATTTTCACCTATTTTAAGGAAGTATTTTTGTATTTTATACATGTAATTTTAATATTTTTATTGAAAAATATGTGTTCAATAAGAATATTTAATGGAAAAAAAATAATAATACAAAATAAGCTTTAATTAAAAATAATTATTTGTGTTTATAAATAATATTTTATGTTTATAAAATATATTAAAAGGCTTCTAAAAATAGAATTTTTAAGAGTTTTCTTATTTTTTTTCCGCCAAGGGCCTAAAGGTAATTTCCACTTCTTAGGATAAGTATCGGTTTTTCCATATTCTACTTTGGGGCCTATAAATACCTTTTAAAACCAAAATTTTCAGATTTTATCCCTCATAATTGTCATTAGGATTCCTGTTGAGCTCCTAGATTTCGTTTAGAATGATGACAAACCACATTGAACTATTACATTGTATGCAAGTTTCTGTTTGCATGTGCAGGTACTAAAGAAACAAGTTCAATGATGACAAGATAAAGCTCGAGAAGCCAAGTCTTGAAGTTTGCATGAAGATCAAGCTCATAGAGTCTAACTCTTAGGTCTTAGATGCAATGTAAGTGGTATGAAGGCTTACATATGCAATATAAAGATTGAGATTACAAAGATGCACTAATTATGAATTACAAGGAACTTAAGTTACTTGGCATACATAAATATAAGTAACATTGGCTGACTGGAACAGTCTGGGAACTGAACTATATCTCAGGTCTAAACTAAGTGCTTGGACTCAAGATAGATTGATAGGGTAGAAAAACGTAGCAAAGGAACACTCACAAAGCTTCGTAATTCCGGAAATTCTAGCTTTAGATAGGAACACTCACAATCTAAACTCTAGGGCGTTTTATTGCTTATGTGAACACTCAACACAAACACTAAAACAATGGTGAATAATTGAAGCTTTTAACTCTCAAAATTATTCAGAAAACCTTGAAGAATTTCGTGCAAAAACCTCACACAAAATCACTCGTAAAACACAATGTGTATTTGTTTGTAAACTTGTAATCTGAATTTTATTGAATAAAACATGGGTATTTATAGTACAAATACCTTAGGACTCCTAAACAATCTTGGATAAACTCCCTAAACTATCTAGGAAATAAAACAACTCCTAAAGACACACTAATCCTAGTAAATCCGGCCTTCACAAGATAAACATACAACTTGATAAGTATGCCACCTCATTATTGTAAGTTGATCTTATCTTGCCTAACAACTCTATCAAATTAACTAATCAAGAAAATATCCTAACAACTTATCTAAATAACTATTTAACAAGATAATTATTAGATTTTAAACTATCAATTACAAGATAACTTGTTGCCCAAGAACTTGGAAAAATAGCAAAGTACTCGCCATTTTGAACGCCAACTTATACTCGCCAAGTGTTTGAACGCCATCTTACACTTGCCACTGTTGAACGCCAACCTATGCTTTGTCAATGCTGAATGCCAACTTATAAACCTTCCTTTCCAAGTGTTGAACGCCAAGTGAACGCCTAGCTAGACTTGAACGCCAAGTGAATGCCTAGCTAGCCTTGAACGCCAAGTGAACGCCTAGTGGCGTGTGGCCTTATTCAAGTATGAGTGTTATGCAACAATGACCATGAGCTAATCCAAAGCCATGTAGCCCAAATGAATTCCACCCTTGAATTTCAAAACGCTAACCTTGAATCTCAGGACGACTTAGAATCAACTCTTTCTCTTCAATGCTTAAATCTGCTTCCTGATCATGGCATAGAACTCCTTGTTATATGTGGAATAGTTCAACTTTCCTCCACTCAGCTTTTCACTAAAATAAGACACTGGCCTTCCTCCTTGTATGAGAACTGCGCCAATCCCTGTACCACTTGCATCACACTCAACCTCAAAAGGCTTAGTGAAATCAGGCAATGCTAGAATAGGTGCGTTACACATCTTTTCCTTCACCAATTCAAAGGCTTGTTGCGCTTGTCTAGTCCACTCAAACTTCCCTTGTTTCGTGCATTCAGTTATAGGACTCATAATAGTGCTAAAATTTCGAATGAATCTCCTATAGAATGATGCTAAGCCATGGAAAGATCTCACTTGAGTAACTGTTGTTGGAACTGGCCATGATGCTATAGCTTCAACTTTCTGTGGATCCACCTTGATACCCTCATGTGAAACAATGTAGCCTAGAAAGCTAATCTCCTTTTGCATGAAATCACACTTCTCTAGCTTCCCATAGAGCTTTTGTTTCCTTAAAGTCTCAAACACTTGGCGCAAGTGACCCATGTGTTCATCTTCGTCTTTGCTATACACCAATATGTCATCAAGGTAAACTACAACAAATTTACCAATGAAAGGACGCAATACCTCATTCATAAGTCTCATGAAAGTGCTAGGTGCATTCGTCAATCCAAAAGGCATGACCATCCATTCATACAACCCATGTTTGGTCTTGAAAGCAGTCTTCCATTCATCCCCTTCCCTCATACGTATTTGGTGATAACCAGTACGCAAATCAATCTTTGAAAATAGTTTGGAACCACTCAATTCATCTAAGAGATCATCCAATCTAGGGATAGGAAACCTATACTTCACTGTGATGTGATTCACAGCTCTACTATCAATGCACATACGCCATGTTCCATCCTTCTTTGGAACCAACAACGTGGGAACTGCACAAGGGCTCATGCTTTTCCTCACATATCCCCGTTCCATCAACTCGTCAATTTGTCTCTGTGACTCTTTTGTCTCCTCTCGGTTGCATTTATAAGGAGGCTTATTTGGGATAGGAGCTCTAGGGATCAAATCAATTTGATGTTCAATACCTCTTATTGGGGGTAATCCTTGAGGTAAATCTGCCGAAAACGCATCCTCAAAATCACGAAGTAAGGCTCGTAATTTTGGGTGTTCAACTTTGTCAAAAGTCTTCACTTCCTTAGCTAGAAGTAGATACGCCATGTCTTGATCAACCATAACCCTTTCAAATTGTTTTCTAGTAGCAAATAACACCTTGTTGTCAACCTTGGTCGCCTCCTTGTGCCGTTTTCCAAGTTCACTAGGCGTAAGTGGAAACAAGGCCTTAGTCTTGCCATCCTTGACGACCTTTTATACATTAGTCTTACCATCATGCACAGTTTTTCGATCAAATTGCCAAGGTTTACCCAACAATATATCACACGCATCCATAGGCACAACTTCACACAATACTTCATCAAGATAGCTACCAATTGCAAAATTAATCAAGGCTTGCTTACGGACCCTAACTTCATTGACATCATCTAACCACTTAAGTTTGTATGGCTTAGGGTGCCTCGTTATTTTTAATTGCAACTTGTCTGTCAACTTTGATGATATAACATTAGCACAACTACCACCATCTATAATGAGGTTGCATTTAGTATTGTTTACCTTGCAACGAGTGTGAAAGATGTTTTCACGTTGATCCTCATCCACAGATTTTGAGTGCAAGACCCTTCTAAGGACCAAGTTGTTCTCATAAGGCTCCCCCTCTTGTTCCTCGTCACTTTCTGGGTGGCATTCTTCCATGTCATTGCCTTCTTCCTCATGATTGTTGTCCTCTAAGGCATCAATCTCTTGGATTTCACGAATTGTCAAAGTTCTCAAAGTTGGACAATCCTTTTTGTAGTGACCATAGCCCTTGCACTTGAAACAAGTCACCTTAGGAACACCATCTTCCAAAGTTTCGGTCTTTTTGCCCTTATCCACACTAGAAGTCACGTTCTTCTTAGGCTCAACCTTAGATTCATTGGTTGATGAAGCACTAGAAGCCTTGAAGCCTTGATATGGCCTCGTGGTTGGCTTAGACACTCCACGCTTCCTTTGTTTTTCAAAGATCACCGCCGTTTTACTCACTTCATCAAAAGATAGGTTTGGTTGCAATTCTATCTTATCACGAATATCTAGGTTCAAACCTCCAATGAAACGAGCAATCCTTTGTTCCTCCCTTTCTTCAATCTCACATTGCATAGTTAGCTTTTCAAAGTCGGCAATATAATCCTCCATGGTCTTCGTACCTTGTTTCAATGTAGCCAACTTAATGTATAAATCTTGTTGATAATTTGAAGGAACGAATCTTTTCCTTAGGATCTTCTTAAGTTTCTCCCAAGTTTCAATCTTGCTCTTGCCTTCACGTTGCCTATTCTTCTTAACTCCATTAAACCACATGGACGCATACTTAGACAACTTAGCCACGGCAATTTTATACTTCTTCTCCTCGTTGGTGCCTTTGAACTCAAAGTAACGTTCTAATGCAAGCTCCCATTCAAGGTAGGCCTCAACGTCACCTTGGCCATCAAATTCCCCAACTTCAAACTTCAAACCACGATCATCATCTAGGGGCTTAAGGTTACCCTTCATATGAATCACTTCCGTAGATAATCCTAGGAACAACTCTTGAAGTTTGTTCGTTTGTTCCGCAAGTTTATTGAAGAGTTCAACGTTCACCGTCTCTTTTGACGAATTCCCTTCACTAGCCATGGGCTAAAACTGTTGCTCTGATACCATTTCATCTATATCTCAGGGCTTAACTAAGTGCTTGGACTCAAGATAGATTGATAGGGTAGAAAAACGTTGCAAAGGAACACTCACAATGCTTCGTAATTCCGGAAATCCTAGCTTTAGATAGGAACACTCACAATCTAAACTCTAGGGCGTTTTATTGCTTATGTGAACACTCAACACAAACACTAAACCAATGGTGAATAATTGAAGCTTTTAACTCTCAAAATTATTCAGAAAACCTTGAAGAATTTCGTGCAAAAACCTCACACAAAATCACTCGTAAAACACAATATGTATTTGTTTGTAAACTTGTAATCTGAATTTTATTGAATAAAACATGGGTATTTATAGTACAAATACCTTAGGACTCCTAAACAATCTTGGATAAACTCCCTAAAATATCTAGGAAATAAAACAACTCCTAAAGACACACTAATCCTAGTAAATCCGGCCTTCACAAGATAAACATACAACTTGATAAGTATGCCACCTCATTATTGTAAGTTGATCTTATCTTGCCTAACAACTCTATCAAATTAACTAATCAAGAAAATATCCTAACAACTTATCTAAATAACTATTTAACAAGATAATTATCAGATTTTAAACTATCAATTACAAGATAACTTGTTGCCCAAGAACTTGGAAAAATAGCAAAGTACTCGCCATTTTGAACGCAAACTTATACTCGCCACTGTTGAACGCCAAGTGAACGCCTAGCTAGACTTGAACGCCAAGTGAACGCCTAGCTAGCCTTGAACGCCAAGTGAACGCCTAGTGGCGTGTGGCCTTATTCAAGTATGAGTGTTATGCAACAATGAACATGAGCTAATCCAAAGCCATGTAGCCCAAATGAACGCCACCCTTGAATTTCAGAACGCCACCCTTGAATCTCAGGACGACCTAGAATCAACTCTTTCTCTTCAATGCTTGAATCTGCTTCCTGATCAGGAACAGTACTGAACTAGTCCCCGAGAGTTTACTTCACACATTCGTATTTTAGGAAATTTTCTTTCTGCGCAAAATTGTTTTTCAATAATGACACGGATGCTTGGATTGGTATGCAAGGAAAATATCCTTAAGTATGGCAAGTATGTTATATAATATTGTGCTGATTTTATTTGATTTCAAATAAAATTAGTGAGAATATTTTCCCGGGATTATTTCTATAATTCCAAGGAAAATATTCTCTTGTAGTATTAGATAACATACTAGCCAAAGGCTTATTTAAGGAGATTGGCCAGCAGACATCCAAAACAACTTTTTCACGAACAAAAACAAGAAAATCACAATTTGCAAAAGTGCTTTGTAATTCTTAATCTCGCATAAAACTCATAACCACATTAAGGTTTTAATTTTCTCTTTTTTGTAAGCATTTAGGCTAATTGTTATTGAAAAACAAATTATTGTGATTTGAGAATTCTAAGAGTTCTGTTTGCTGGGGAAGTTGATCTAGGATCATCTTCATTGGAACCTTCATAGTTGAGGGCTGAGTCGAACTTGCATAGGTGGAAGTTGGGGAATCATTTTGTGCATCGGTGCTTAAATATTGAGTGTAATTCTTTTGTTATTCTGAGTTGATTAATAAAAGAGTGAGTGAGTGGAGGACGTAGACTTATTAGAAGTCGAACCTCGTTAAATCTTGGTGTTGTTCATTCTATTGCTTTATAATTTCCGCTGCTTGAGAACTGGTTCTAAAATGTTCTTATAATTAATCGAAAAATTTACAAACACCTTTACAACACTCAAATCACCCCCCCCCCCCTTGAGTGTCACTTTCACTTTCAATTAGTATCAGAGCCTAACTTCTTGAAAGGCTAACACCTAGAGAAGGAAGAAAAGATGAATACTCAAGAGATGATGAATGGAAACTCCGGATCAAGGCTGCACAAGTTTAATGGAACAAACTATCCTTGGTGGAAGAACTGCATGCAAAACTTTGTCATAAGCACTGACTATGAGTGCTGGATGATAATAAAAAATGGTCCGAAGAAGGTGGCGAACAACGCTGATGGAACAGAGAAGAAGGAGAGTGAATACACTAGCACATATTCTTAAGGCACTTGAGAAGAACGCAAAGGCTATGTCAGTTCTTCAACAAGGTATTGCTAAAAATGAGGTAAGCCATATTTTAGCATGTTCTACTGCTCATGAAATATGGGAAACTCTGGAGTTAGCATATAAAGGCACTAGTGAAGTCAGAAGATCTATGGTAGATATGCTTAAGTCTAAATATGAAGCTTTTTATATGAATCGAGATGAAAGTATAAAAGATATGTATACTCGTTTTACGTCAATTATTAATGAACTAAAATCTCTTGGCAAAAGTCTCACTAGTGAAAATTTGGTTAGGAAAGTTTTGAAAAGTTTGACAGGTAAATGGCTACCTAAGGTAACTGCAATCCAAGAAGCCAAGGATCTAACCACTTTGACTGTAGAATAACTTATTGGGTCGTTAATGACTCATGAGATGTTGGTAATCACAAAGGAGGAAGGAACAACCAAATGTCGAGGGCTCGCCTTGAAGGGAGAAGAAAATGAAGAAGATCTGGATGAGATAGGTCTCATGGCAAGAAGGTTCGAGAGAAGCCTCAGATCTCAATATAAGGGAAAATCCTTGAAGAACAAAGGCAACATGAAGAAGACCAGTACTAGCACTGGTTGCTACAAATTTGGTGAAACTGGACATATGATCAAGGATTGTCTAGCATGGAAAACTGGCAAGGGAGGACAAATGGAGAAAAAGATGACAAAGAGAGCCATGATTGCTGCTTGGGGAGATTCTGACTCAGGTGGTGAAAGTGAGGAGGAAGAAGCCCTAGTTTGTGTGACTGCACTGTTGGGAGAAGTAGACCAGAAGAAGACCAGTTCAGGAAAGAAGGGACACATGTGTCTCATGGCTGGAAGCAGCTCTTCTGATGAAGAACAGGCAGCTATTTCTGATATGCAAGAACAAATGAGATATTGTGATAGGGATGAGTTACTTAATTTTATGGATGCTGCTATAGAACAAAATGTTAAAGGCAATGCTGCTTATAAGGCTAACAAAAAAAAACTAAGAGAAGTAACTAGAAATCTAGATCTTAGTGAAGGTCGTTCTACTGAGCTTGAACTTATTTGTACAGAACTGAAAGAAAAAATTTTAGAGCTTAAAATAAGTCTGGATCACAAGAACATATAACTTGAAATGCTAAAACCTCAACCAGTTTTTTCAAAAGAAGATTTTTATCAAAATAATGAAAGAAGTTTTAGTAAGCTTAAGGAGGCAGAAGTTGAAGATATAAATTTCGAAGTTCTTAAACAATAATCACTTTCTCTAGAACATTTTGACTTAGTTGTAGCATATAATTATATGGTTGATGATGTGGAAGAATTGTTTAAAGAGCATGTGAATCTACAAACTTCTCTTGCTAGCACAAGTAGTTCTAGTATTAATGTCAATGACTTATGTTTGGAATATGAAGGTAAGATTTGTGATTTACAAGCTGAAATATCTAAGTTAAGAAAAGATATCAACCCTAAAGTTGTTTCAGACAATCAAGGTGTTGATATTGGATTCTTACACTTAGAATATGAAACTAAAATATGTGATCTTCAAGCTGAAATATCTGAACTGAGGAAAGGCAAGAATACTCAGACCACTTCTTAACCAGATCCTGAATTGATTTCAAAACTTAAGGATGAGCTTCATAGGGCAAAGTTGGATCTTGATATTGCTGCTGAATATAATGAAGCTCAGCATAAGAAATTGAAATTAAGGAACAGGATTTGAGTGATTGCCTAAGACAAATGAACAGGTTGCTCGATGCTCAAAATACTCTAAACATCATGACCTCACAACCTGTTAACTCTATGAGGATTGGATTAGGGTTTTCTGGAAGTAGTTCCCAACAGCCCCAAAAGGTTGGGAGAGATGAAACTTGGATTTTTGAATTCAAGAGAGGTAAGTATGGTTTTGCAAAAGACATGCATGTATGCACCTACTGTGGTAAGAATGGACATGTTATTGAAACTTGCTGGACCAAGCAAAAACATAATAAGAAAAATCAGTCTCATGTTTAAAAAAACTCTTAATCATCATATTCACACACATAATTTGTCTAAGAATGGAAAACATGATAAAACAAGAAAGACAAATGTAAAACAAATCTGGGTTAGAAAGGACACTATCAAACCAGTTCCCATTAACAAGGAACCCTATAAAATCTGGGTTCCTAAAACTAAACCTTGATTTGTTTGTGAAAGTTAGAGTGAAAGGAAAGCCATTCTGGTATTTGGACAGTGGTTGCTCAAGACACATGTCTGGAGAAAAAAGTCAATTTCTTTCACTCGTAGCCTATGAAGGAGGAAGTGTCACCTTTGGAGAAAATAGTATAGGATTAATCAAAGGTATAGGTAATGTTGGTAAGACGCTTTCTCAAGCAATTGATAATGTGTATTTTGTTGTAGGTTTGAAACATAACCTCTTAAGCATATCTCAACTATGTGACAAAGGAAACCATGTTGAATTTGAAACAAATCTATGTCACATAGTGACACTGAAACAAGGGAACTGGTCTGTAAGGGGTTCTAACACAACAATGTTTACATAACTTTTTTGAGTCAAATTCCTAAGACCAGTGCCACTTGTCTCAATGTTATGGAGGATGATCATTGGATGTGGCACAAGAAACTTGGACATGTAAGTTTTTCCTTGCTGAATAAACTACGATCTCAGGACTTAGTTACAGGTTCACCTAACATTAAGTTTGTTACAGAACATATTTGTCATGAATGTGCAAAATGTAAGCATGTCAAGTCCTCTTATCAGCCAAAGAAGTTTGTAAGCACTACTAGACCATTGGAAATTGTGCACATGGATTTGTGTGGACCCATGCGTGGTACAAGGTCGAAATGGTCATAGCAATGTGTTTGTATTAGTTGATGATTACTCTCGTTATACTTGGACAGTATTTCTAAATTTTAAAAATGAAGCCTTTGAAGAATTTGAAATCGTGATAAAAACAAGTCCAAAACAAGATTAATCATCAACTGGTCTCTATCCGGTCTGATCATGGTTCTGAATTTGACAATGTCAGTTTCATTACCTACTGTACTGATCATGGTGTATCTCACAATTTCTCAGCTCGCAGAACTCCACAACCAAATGGAGTGGTTGAAAGGAAAAACCACGATTTAGAAGAAATGGCAAGAACAATGCTTCTACAAAGTGGTCTACCTTGAAACTTCTGGATTGAAGCTGTGAGTACTGCTTGCTATATTTTAAATAGGGTAATGCTGAGACCTTTACTAAAGAAAACACCTTATGAGCTTCTTAGGGGAAGAAAACCAAACATTGCACATTTACACGTTTTTGGGTGAAAATGCTTTGTACACAATAATGGTAAATCAAGTTTGGATAAATTTGATCCCTGAAGTGATGAGGCTGTTTTCATTGGATACTCTTCACAGAGCAAGGCATATAAAGTCTTCAACAAAAGAAACTTGTGTGTTGAAGAGAGTATCCATGTTCTGTTTGATGAAACTAATATGTTTAGCAAGCATGTGCAGGTTGATGATGAAGAATTCGAAATTAGCATGCTAAACTTTACAGGAGCTAAGGAATTAAAAGGTGTTGAACCAGTTTCACCACACAACTCTCCTACAGAGGAAGAATCTGTTCAAGCACAAACTCAAGAAGCTCATGAAGTAAGAGATGGAAATAGTGACTCAAAAGTTCAACCACATGAATACAATGCAGCTGAGACCACTGTGGAACCAGGCTCACCTGTTCAAAATAATAATGAAACAGGGGGAACCAAGACAAGAACCAGTTCAACTTTAGAAGGCACCAATGCAAATCTTGATATGAACAAATCCTTCAAGTACAAGTCTGCTCATCCCTCTGATCTTATCATTAGTGATATTAACAAAGGGGTGCAAACAAGGAATTCTACTCTACAAAAGTTTTGTGCTTTCTATTCTTTTCTTTCAAATGTTGAACCAACTGATTATAAGACTACTTTAATGGATCCAGATTGGGTTTTGGTCATGCAAGATGAATTCAATAAAATTGAGAGAAATAAAGTATGGAATCTTGAACCTAGGAAGGTAAACATGTTTGTTACTGGAACTAAATGGGTGTTCAGAAACAAAATGGATGATGCAGGTATTATAGTTAGGAAAAAAGCCAGACTAGTGGTCCAAGGATTCCATCAACAGGAAGGAATTGATTATGATGAAACCTTTGCTCCAGTTGCAAAGCTTGAGGCAATCAGGATTGTAATTGCTTTTGCAGCTCATATGGACTTCAAACTCTTTCAAATGGATGTTAAGACAGCCTTTCTTAATGGTTATTTGGAAGAAGATGTATATGTAGGACAGCCCCCTGGATTTGAGAATAGTGACTTGCCAAACCATGTTTTCAAACATGACAAAGATCTTTATAGTCTCAAACAAGCTCCCAAAGCTTGGTATGAGAGGCTGTCCAGTTTTATTTTAGAAAATGGATATAAGAGAGGCTAAGTTGACACGACACTATTCTTGAAGGAAAAGGGAACTGATCTGCTAGTGGTCCAGATATATGTAGAAGATATTTTGTTTGGAGCTACTAATCCTAATTTATGTAATGAGTTTGCAGATTTGATGAAAAGTGAATTTGAAATGAGTATGATGGGAGAACTTGGATTCTTTCTAGGACTTCAAATCAAGCAAACCAAGAATGGAATTATGATTTATCAGCAGAAGTACCTCAAGGAGTTGCTGAAAACATATGGCTTGCAAGACAGCAAATCCTATAAAACACCCATTCCAATTTCTACTAAATTGAGCCTTGATGAGAAGGGAAAGGATGTTGAGGGTAAGTTGTATAGAGGTATAATTGACTCATTGCTCTGCTTAACAGCCAGTAGGCCAGATATAGTGTTTTTAGTAGGGTTGTGTGCAAGATTTCAAAGCAACCCTAAAGAATCTCACCTAAAGGCTGTTAAGAGAATTTTAAGGTATCTAAATGGTACTGATGATCTGTGTATTTGGTATCCAAAAGGTAGCAGTATCAATCTTATAGGATACACAGATGCTGACTTTGCTGGTTTTACTGTGGACAGGAAGAGTACTTTTGGAATGGCTCACTTCTTAGGTTCCTGTCTTATCTTATAGGGATCTAAGAAACAAAATTATGTGGCCTTATCCACAGCAGAGTCTGAATATATTGCAGCAGCTTTATGTTGTGCTCAGCTCTTGTGGATAAAGTCACAACTAAAGGATTTTTGGATCTGAAGAAGTGTTCCCATCTTATGTGATAACACATGTGCACTCAATATTTCGAAAAATCCTGTTCAACATTCTAAAACCAAGCATATTGAGATTAGGCATCATTTTCTATGGGACAATGTTGAAAAAGGTAATGTAGAATTGGAGTTTTGCAGGTCAAAACTTCACAAAACCTTTGAGCAGAGAAATGTTCATCAAGATTCGTACCTTGTTGGGTATGATTAAAGTTAGACAATGAGCTCTTAAGCCTTAACTTGTCCCTTTGGCTAGTCAAATGATGTCAATATTTACATATTTTGTTTTGTTTTGTTTTTCTCTATGCTTTTTAGGTCTCACAAAGTTCTTATGCGATGCTGAGAAAATTAATTTAGTACTCAAGTGCCTTAGCATAATCTTGTAAAAGGTAAGTTGGGACTGACCAGTTGCAAACCATTAGGGAACCAGATCCATGAGGCAGTTATTTTTAGTCCACTAGTGGAAAAATTGCAATAGGTTACGGGCAAAAATAGACTTTAGGTTACGGTTTTGTTTGTAAGCTATACTACGCCGCATATAACTTTAGGTTATGGGCGGTGAGCGTAACCTAAAACCTGACTTTAGGTTACGAGCATTGATGAATGCCCGTAACCTAAAGTCAGGTTTTAGGTAACGCATATAGTCTAGCCAGTAACCTATACTTTGTGTAGCTTAGTTACAAATTAAACCTTTTAAGTAACGTTAAATAGATTGGCCCGTTACTTATAAGATATAATTTTTTTTGACATATTTTTTGAATAATGCTTGTACCTGCAATGGCGACACTACTAAATCCCTATACCATTACTTACTATTAACTCCACATAATAACCTGTAAAATTCATCTCAAACACATCCATTATTAGACTTAATAATAAATTCTACGAACATCCACCAAAATACTCCTATTGAATCAACAAACATATACCATTAATATTGAAATTAACTAGTAGATTAATTTAGTATAAGGTGCTAGTAAGTAGTTGATGTGAAATGTTGGGTATTAGATACTTACAATCTTTAAGTACAAAAGACAAAAAAAAAAAAAAAAAGAAAGCCTAACTTATACAAATTTATTTCACCAAATACTTGGTTCTAAAGAACTTCGCCCATTGTTCTCGAAGTTCTTTCATTTCTTCTTCATTGTAGGACTCATTTCTTGGCACATAATCCTTCACAAAAAAGTAAACAAATGCAATAAATAACTTGTATAATCTTCAACTAAATCACATTGCAACTGAAGGACCACCCACAATGTGCTCGCCTTTCCACTAGTATATATATAACGAGATTGAGAGAGACTAAACTAAATTCCATAACATTAAACTATAATCATCATTTACTTACCTCTTTTAGGTCACCTTTGCAATCTCCATGTCTAACAACTAATTCGTACATGAATTTCATGATGTAGTATCCACAATCAAGGCCGCCTTTTTGTTGAGGGCACTGCATGTTGAAATATTATTTAAGGTTACAATGCATTATAGATGTTGATGTTGTATATAAAGAAGTCAAAGTTTACTTATATATTGACAAACCTCAATCCATTTATATTCTAACTTCGGAGGCATCTTTCGCAGTGTTGGTCCTTTGACGATTGATTTATAAAACATGCATGTATGCACTTAAATCATCTAAATAATAAAAATTAGAAAATATTCATGTATACATATAAGAATGTAAGTATAACAAACTTTCACTTACTATCGAAAAATGTTCATACAACATAACCAACGACGTGGGTCAGGACCTTCGAGTGGAAGAAGGTCAAACACATATCCCGATTCCAGTGACATGTCTACTACAACAAGAACCCAATGGCCACTACATAGGACATAAAAGTTTCCATTAAAACACAGAGTATTACTTTAATATTATGTTTTAGGTAACAAAATTATTGAGGACTCACCACTGAATGAATGGTGCCATAAAATATTTGGGAATTGGTTTTCCTTTTTCAACTTCGCTCATGACAGCATCTTTCACATACTTTTGAACCCCAACAACATTTCGACCGATTTCCGTGCCTGCTATTCGTTGGGGACACAAAAACTTGAAGTTCTTCATATCAAAAAGGCTTACGAAATCCTCAATCAAGAACCAACAACTTAAAAACAAACACATAAATTAAATAAATCAAACTTTGTATACCATGACGCTTAGTTATCAAGTGAAATAATCGGGAATGAAATAGCTTAGTCTTACATCATATGCACTTGGATCAAGGAAACATTAGCCCACGCTCCTCTAAGGAACTCACCCACATCTTTTGTGACCCAAATTTCCGCCGCCCCATCAACAAAGTAATAAGTTTCATTTAATGGAACACAAATCATGTGGATATCACCTCCGACAACCCGATATCACAGTAATTCACATTCTTCACTAAGATTGTGACTCATTTCCACACCAATGAAGTTGTCGATTTCAGCACAAGTTGATCCTTGAGACTTAGGACCACAACTAGAAACATGTTCTCGACTTTGAGATGTACCTTTCTTATTATCCTTTGGTGGTGGCTCCACCTTGTTACCACAAAAAATATTAAAGGTTTTATGATGTAATTAGTGACTAATTCAGTAAGTTTTCATAGGTAGTTTTCGTAGGTAGTTAATGACTGCTAAGTAGAAAAAAAGTAATAAGTGACTGAATATGGGCAGAAAAAAAAGTAATGACTAATTGAGTAAGATAATCGGTAGAATATGGGCACAATACTTGAAAAAAAAGTAATGAGTGACTGAATGAGCGAGTACCTGTTCCTCGAATATTACCAACTCAACAGGCCACTGCACAAAACCTTTTTGCGCTTCACCAACAATCTTGGTACCATCATACAAGGGTACAGGGAGTGCCACTGATTTGTGCTCATCGTAAACATTATCTATGCTTACCTGATAATGGTTTGGAAGCGTACTAAAGTTATGAACAACTTTTTGAAGCATGGGATGTACAGTGCCATCGGCAACGACAACTAAGTTTCCTGAGTTATCATCATCTTCAACTGCAAGACGACACTTTGTTGGTACCTACATTTAGGATACAACATTAAACTTACCAATGCTCTCTGATTGATGTAGTACAAATGCCTAATAAAATATAAATCAAAAAATAAAGTTGGACCTTGATTACTTGTGGGTCTGGTTCATCGGAGTGGGTTCTTTGCTTGTATGTAAGCTTTTTCGGAGTCGTAAGTGAGGACAAATATTGTTGCACTTCGGCAGCAACTCTTTCCTTTAAACTTTCTTGCAGCCTCTCCTCGAACTTCATCTCCCATTCAGCATTCACACTTGCTCTTACCTCCTCCAATTCTTCAAGTGAATATCCACCTTGCATTGTATTTTTACCTTTTCGATCCACTTTACCAAATGCTTTCTCATGTCCTACACCTACCCCAAGCCTACTAAGAACCTTTACATATCCTCGGTGATCCTTTTTGCCAAATGCCTTGGCCAATGCATCAAAACCATCGTTGTTACTCGAGGAAGCTCCATCTTCTTTTTCTTTTCTCTCTTACTCCCAATATTCCATCTGCCAAAATTAGGACTATTAGTTGCTTACATAATAACAAAAAAAAAAAAAAACCAAGTACACTATTTCTACAATATATATTTGTATATCACTTGCAACTTTCTTCACAACACGAGCTGTTTCAGGCTTGTTCGGATCAACTTCATAGTTCCTGTCTTTTGTTTTCCTCATATGTACTAGGCACCATTCAAGTGGCCTAGTATCTACACTGTCACTTACAATGCTACTACTCTCTCCACTGAGGTTGGTTGTTGGAGTGGGCAATTTCTGTTTGTCGATCCATTCTTTTCTGCTCCTTGCATAGGATTTCAGCCCTAATCTATGCCAATGAATGTTAGATGCTGCACTTTGTTTGCCCCTTGCACTTTTTGCCTATTCGTATAATAAACAATGAATTAGCAACAGTCCATCACAATAAACATAGATTTGTTTGAAACTTACTTATGAACAGATAAAACCAGTACAAATTTGTGGGATTGAATTTAGTTCAATGAGATCATGTTATGTTAGCTTAACTACATTGCCCATGATGAAATGTATGTTGCTTAGCAGTTCAATGCACTCTAAATCAGTATATTAGGTGTCATTGTATAATTTTGTTTTGCAGTTTGCTTCATGGGGTGTTAATTCTTGGACTGGTGGCAGAATCACAATGGTCAACACACAACTGTACGTGATCAGAACTCATGAGCTAGCTCACAGATTTCAAATGCTCCTGGTTTGGGAAATGTTGCAGATTTTCGTGCTTCATGCTCTAAAGGTAAGGTAGTTTGTTGCAGAAATCTTTTGAAAACTGATAAGCAAGCATTTTTAGGAATTAATAATAGGCTAATAGAAGATTCGCAGCGGTCGTTTGTCTGGGTCAGGCGTTATTACCAGCCACCAGGGTGTAGGGCATGAGTTCAGGCTAATAGGCTAATAGCTCATCAGTTCAATGCACTCTAAATTGACTGCTGAGTTCAGGTTCAGTGGGTGTAGGGCAGTTGTGCAGCTTGTTTTGAGATGGCTGGTGGTGGCTATTTGTTGGGTTCTCTGTGGCTGGTTGAGTGAGGCAGCTTGGTGTTCTCTGTGCAGTTCAGGTACCTGGCAGCTCTGCAGTGCCTATGTTTTGTGTGGTTGATGTTAATTCATGCCCGAGCAATTGTAATAAAAACAACATAAACATCATTTACCACATGGAAATTTGCCGGCACATTGCAATGTCAAGGATCTATGTCAAAGGGTCATGTAATATTTTAGCATGTATAGCAAACAACTAGCTTCTATAACATTTTTAGCAGCTGCTTGCCCGCTGAAACAATTCAGGTAAGAGTTTGGTACCTGGTAAACATTTTTAGCAAACATTTATATCTTCTATAACATTTTTAGCAGTTCAGGTACCTGGCAGCTCTGTAGTTCAGGTACCTCGTAGTCGGTTGTTTTTTTTTTTAGTTATTGTTTTGTTGAAACTCTTATGTTTGTGTTATAACATTTAAGGCACAGAAATAAGTAAGAGTTTGGTGAAGCCAAGTTGAAAGAATTTTGGTGCCGTGGTAAGGGTGATAAGGGTGATACCGTGGTAAGTGCCTCCTGGTATGCATAAAGACATTCTTTCCCCAATGTTTAAGATACTTTGGATTCATGTCTTCTTCACATATTGGACATCCTTGCTCCGACTTGACTTTATATCCCGACAAGTTACCATATGCTGGGTAATCATTGATTCTGCACAAAAGCATTGCCCTGAGTGTGAAATTTGTATTTGTATGGGCATCAAACATCGGCACACCTTCATGCCACAGTTTCAAGTCATCAATTAGAGATGCTAAGTACACATCTATGTCATGGCCAGGTCGTCTCAGCCCTGAAATTAGGAGTGATAACATGATGTACTTGCGCTTCATGCACAACCATGGAGGCAAGTTATATACGGTCAACAAAACCAGCCAAGTACTGTTTGTGCTAGTCAAAGTACCATAGGGGTTCATCCCATCTGTACTTAACCCAAGTCTTAGATTCCTAGGCTCTTCACCAAAGGCTGGAAGTTCTTTATCTATTTTATTCCATCGTTCGCCATCAGCCAGATGACGAATTAAACCATCTTTCTTTCTTTACTCAGAATGCCAAACCAAATTTTTAGCATCTGTCTTCACTGAAAATAGTCTTCTAAACCTTGGTATAATAGGAAGATACCATAACACCTTAGCTGGAGGCCACTACGATGAGTCCGGGCTCGCACCCTCTCGCTTGTAACGTGATTCTCCACAAACTGGACAACATTGCAACTTCTCTACTCCTTCCGAAAGAGGACACAATCATTGGGACATGCATCTATCTTCTTATACCCTAAGCCTAAGGGATTCATCAACTTATTAGCGAAATAAGTTGACTTAGGCAAATCAGCAGTAAACATGTCCATCAAGGTTTCCAACAACCAATCAAAGCTCTCATTAGTCCACCCACTCTTAGATTTAATGTTAAACAGTGTCAAGGTTGCAGACAACTTAGAATACTTAGAAGAACTAGATACAGGTGTCTCCGCAGCCTGTTTCAAATCATCCAATATCTTTGGTTGATCGTTGTCATTGTTACCCATCGTAGCCATCATGTCCTCCATTTCATTTTGAGGAGCTTCAATGGGTTCATCACCATTGTTAATATCATCCCCAACAACTTGATCATTGCCCTGAATTTCATTGGTTTCCACAGAACTCACCTTTTCACCATGGTAGTACCAAACTTGGTAGTCATTTGTAAACCCAACACTCAATAAGTGGCTTTCAATAATCTTAACATCGGCCCATCTCTTTATATTATCACAATCACGACAAGGGCAAAAGATTAACTCCTCCTTGGAATCCAAACGATATTTCAACGTAGAATTACAAAATTCCAAAACCCCATCTAGATAGGCACGTTGCCAACGGTCACCATACATCCAAGTACGATTCATTTGTAGCAAAAAAAATAGTGAAGCAATTCATTAAGAAGAATAAATCATTGTCTAGGTGTGTCAAATAACTCAATTATATATGGTTGTCTAAAAAAGATTTCTTTAGAACTGTTTACGATATATGGTCTGGGGCAACAAGTTCCGCCACCACTCCCTCATCAATTTCTAGCATCTCTCACACCTTTACCAGACAGCCAACGTAATTTATTCTGTCATCGTGATACTTTTGCGGAAGCCCTATGTGTAGAATCCTTTTATACATTAATCCAATATAACTATGTGTTTCTCTTATCTAAAAAGCCTTTTTTTTTTGTTTTGGTCTAATAATTATTTGAAATGTGAGTTATTGATGGGCATTCTCTTTATTATATCATATAACATATAAAACATGCAAGAAAATTTATCACAACAGCTCACTTATTGTCTTATTGATGCAAGAAAATCATTAACCAAAAGCTAACATAAAAATATATATGGATCCTTCAATAAAACAATATGATAACTGAATTTATAATATGTGAAAAGAAATTGTTGCATAAGGACAAAAGAAATAATGTAGGTTGAACATTCTAATCTTTGAACGTAAACACAAATAGTATTGTATGTTTCGAGTATTCTCTAATACAAGGACATGAACTATTCCTTCATATTAGAACTCATCAAGTTTTTACTTGGTCCTAACCTATCAATACTCCAACTAATATTTAACTTAGGTTGAAGTGATGATAAACAAATACGAGCATAACGCAGATCATTAATAATCAAATACCATATTACAAGTAACACACTAAAATAAATATCAGTGTCACCGTCAATAGATGAAAGAAGCTTCATCTATTATCACTTTAAGTGATATCATTGTGAAACATGATAAATTAATTCCCAGCCGTGCATATAAGCAGAAAATGGATCCATGTAAGAGCATTACATTGGGAAAAGTAGAAAATTTCTGTGAGGTATATTTTCTGACTTTTTTTTTTATGGGGTTATATACTTATATTGACAGTAATATCAAATGTTGTTGCCTTGGTAAGCTAGCCATTACATTCTGATAAACTTATACTGCATTCATGTAATCTCTTTTGAATTCCGTGGCTTTAAATATCCATGCCTAGAGATGGTAGACAAAGTAATATACATGGGTACTGCTCATTTTGCTTTAGTTGGGGGCAATACGACCTAATTTGTAATTAGGCCACATGGGGAACACTGTTGGTGTTGTCATGGGTGATATTGTGAATTGCGTGTTGTTTAATAGATTGTGTTATATGCTGTTAACACTATATCTTTCTTCCTATGTTGTATGTAGGCTATTCATGATGTTATAAAGAAAATAGATGCAGGAAGTAGTATTGAAGTTGCAAAAAACTCATGTGGGTCAGACGTTTTGAACCAGATGGTTAAGTGGAAGGTATCATGTATTATTCTTCTATTTTTTTAATAGCAGTAGGTACTTCACAGTGTTAATCCACCCGAACCACAATGTATTATAGTAGATGCTTGGATGGAAAGAGGTGTGGAGGGATATGTAGCACTAGATAAAAGTGAATGTAGAGATGTCAATTTGGGTCAAAATTGCCAAATTTAATTACTCATCTGAAAAGTGAAAAAGCGGATTGATGTGGAAGTGAATTGAATTATGAAAGTGTACCATATGTAATGATAAAATATATTAGTAGCTTTGTGTATGACATCCCTTCTATGACATCTCACATATAGAATTTATAAAGTTAGAAAATGATAAAGATGTTCCATTGAACAACTCCAATATATGGCAAATCATGTGATTAATACTCAAATAATCAATTAAAATAATCTCTCACACCTCACTGGTCACTTTACAGGAAGTAACATCAGTGTTCCGCTTTTATAACACGCACTTCACTTTTTTTTCACTTACTCACCTACTCTTGAACCATAATTGGAAATTGCGGATATCAACTTTAACATTTAATATGTCGATAAATAAATTACTCGTATTTAGTATCGGCTAATAAACCACGATTAGTCCCAAATCAACCTCCTTTTATTTCCCTCTCATTAAATCCATCAAAAAAAAAAAATCCATTTGAAAAATTACGTGTTCTTCTTGTTCATCATCTCCTTTCATCTTTATCTTCTATGTACATATGTAGTATTATTATTAAAACCCCGCCAAAAATCATTCATCAACTAATCACTTAAACATTAAATTTTCTTTTTTTCCAAAATGCCATACAAAACCCTAGATTTTATCACAATCTCTGATATTGAATCTCATTGATGCAATCTCTGTTAATTCTGTATGGGCAAAATGGGAATTTATGAGCTATGGTGAGGGAGCATGGCAAGGAAATGGGGTTGACAGCACTGAATCATTTGGAATTAAGGGGAGATGCACCTACTATTGAATTAACAGCTGTAATTCTGTTTTAAGACTATTATTACATTTTCTGTTATTGCAATTTTCTTTCTTTTGTCTTTTTCCAGTTAGTTATTAATGCTCAAGTTGTTATAAATAGGGGTCCCTCTTGTATGAAGGGATTTATCCGGAAATCAATACAACTTTCATCCTCTCTTCTCTCTATCTCTGTTTTCTCTCTTTTATTATTCAATCAATCAAGCTATAGATTTCGAGCTTCCATTTCTCCACCCAAATTCCTGGTAAGCTCTGATCTAAAGCTTCACTCTCCTCCATTTCCTCTCTGGAAATCAGGAAGAGTGGGTACAAATCATAAGAACACACATCACTGGTATCAGAGCCAGGCGTTCCTTGGAATCCATGGTGCATACTCGTGCTGACATGGAGGGTTTCACAGCAGAAATGCAGAAGCTGGAAGCAAGTGTCAAGGGTATGCTGGAATCTCAGCATGCCCATTTCTCTGATTCATGTAAGCATTATCAAACTCAAATCGATTCTAATGCTAAATCTATATCTGATTTACATGATTTGATGCTTGGATTATCCACTAAGGTTGACAAAATAGCTGCTGATACTTTTAATCCAAATCCTAATCACTTTTCCTCTAGAATAACTAAGGTGGAATTTCCTAAGTTTAATGGGGAAAATCTAAAAACATGGCTATATAGATGTCAACAGTTTTTTGAGCTGGATAATATCGCTGATCCTAATAGAGTGAAATTAGCTTCTATACACTTAGAGGGGAAAGCTTTGCTATGGCACCAAATGTATGTGAAAAATCTGAACTCTGTTTTGCCTGCTTGGGATGAGTATGTGGATGCTTTGACTGCTCGATTTGGTGAGATTTTTGATGACCCCATGGCAGATCTAAAAGCTCTGAAACAATTAGGATCTGTGCAGGAATATCATGACAATTTTGACCTCTTAGCCAGTAGGCTTGATCTCTCTGAACCCATTTTATTGAGCTGTTATCTAGGGGGTCTTGAACCAACCCTGCAATTGAAGGTTAGGATGTTTAATCCCAAAACCATCCAACAGGCTTTGGGCCTAGCTAAATTGCAGGAAGCTGCTCAAAAAACTGCCAAACCAACACCCACAAAAACACCCCTCCTTCCAACGCCCACCTCTTCTAGACCCTTCACTTTTCCTTCCTCCAACACTGCCATAACCCCTTCCTCCATCTCACCCAAACCCTTTACACCTTCCAAAAATCCTGTCAATCCCAGAAAAACACTAACACCTGCCCAAATGAATGAAAGAAGAGCCAAGGGATTATGTTTTAATTGTGATGAGAAATATGAGGTAGGTCATATCTTATATATATATATTTGTTATAATCGCATCAGTATGATATTTTCAGATTATACGACTCTTAAATTATGAGTACATATTCACGATTCTTACGAATCTGCCCTGATCGTCTTACGACTAAGATTACAGATTTCAGATTACACAACCTTGATTATTACGAATCTTAGAAATTCATGATAAGAAAGGCATCAAACCCGGCGGCAAAATGTATAAGGCATTTTTTGTTTCATATTGACCTTGGTGACTCAGATGAAGAAACTGAAGTTGAACCTCCACCTGATAATGAATCTGTCCCTATAGATTCACCTGATTTTGCTCATATTTCTCTACAAGCCATTGATGGAATATCAGCTTTTCAGACCATGAGGGTAGTGGGCCATCATGGTAAGAAGGACATCCACATCCTCCTTGACACAGGGAGTACTCATAATTTCATTGATGCCACTAAAGCCTTAAGGCTGCCTTGCAAGGTTGAATCAACCACCCCTATGTGGGTTAAGGTGGCTGATGGAAACAAAATCAAATGTGATTCTCTCATCAGAAACTTTACCTGGAAGTTACAGAACAAGGAGTNAGTTACATAACAAGGAGTTTCAGGCAGATCTCTTTTTACTTTCCCTTAGTAGCTGTGATATGGTGCTAGGCATCCAGTGGCTCAAGTTGTTGGGCCCCATACGTGGGATTTCAACAATCTGACTATGGAGTTTAAGTATGGGGGGAAGAATGTGAAGCTCAGGGGTGTAGCTCCCAAAAAGGTCACTGGAATTCAGCATCACAAGTTGCCCAGACTTGTGCAGCAACAAGGCTCTCTTTCTATGCTCCAATTGATGCCCATAGAAGATACTACCTCCTCTACTGCTCTATTCTCCATTCAAACTTCTAGACCTCACCACCATCCACCTGATTTGCAGCATGTCTTGGAGAGTTACCCAGCTGTATTCTCAGACATTTCAGGTCTGCCACCCCAGAGACCACAATTTGATCACTGCATTCCCTTAAAGGAGGGAACTAACCCTATCAATCTCAGGCCTTACAGGTATCCCTCAGTTCAGAAAGATGTCATTGAGGAAATTTTGACAGAAATGCTGGAACAAGGCATAATCAGGCCAAGTAATAGTTCCTTTGCAGCCCCCATTGTGTTGGTGAAAAAGAAAGATGGGGGGTGGAGGATGTGTGTGGATTATAGGGCCCTCAACCAAGCCACTATCAAAGACAAGTTCCCTATTCCTATTATAGAGGAACTACTAGATGAGCTTCATGGTGCTGAGTATTTCTCTAAAATAGACTTAAAGTCTGGATATCATCAGATTAGAATGCAAGAAGGGGATGTGCACAAGACAGCATTCAAAACTCATTCAGGGCACTATGAATACTTGGTAATGCCCTTTGGCCTCACCAATGCCCCTGCCACATTCCAGTCCCTAATGAACCATGTTTTCCAATGACATCTTGATTTACAGCAAGAGTTGGACTGAGCATTTGAAACACCTACATCAAGTTTTGGCTATTATGGTTCAGAGCTCCCTTCATGCCAATCTCAAGAAGTGCACCTTTGGGGCCACTTCTGTGCACTATCTTGGTCACATCATATCCAAATCAGGGGTGGCTACAGAACCTGATAAGATCACAGCAATACTCAATTGGCCTGTCCCTTCATCTCTCAAGCAACTTAGAGGGTTTCTTGGTCTTACAGGTTATTACAGGAGGTTTATCCAAGATTATGGGAGGATATGCAAACCCCTCACTCAATTGCTTAGAAAGGATGAGGAAGCTACTAGGGCCTTTAATCAATTGAAGTACAAGATGACCTCTCCACCAGTTCTTGCCCTACCTGACTTCTCCAAGCCCTTCATCATTGAAACAGATGCCTCAAATACTGGGATAGGGGAAGTCTTGATGCAAGAAAGCCATCCCATCTCCTTCTTGAGCAAAGCCCTCTCACCTAAAAATCAGCTTCTATCAGCATATGAGAGGGAATTATTGGCTGTTGTTCTTGCAGTCAAGCATTGGCAGCATTACCTCATAGCTCAGTCCTTTGTTAAATGTTAAATGATACTCAAAACGGGGGAACTTGTTAAATGATAAATGATACTATTTCCATGGGGAACTTCATAGTTCTTCATCATCAAAACGGGGGAATTTGTTGAGCTCCTAGCTTTCGTTTTAAATGATGACAAACCACATTGAACTATTACATTGTATGCGAGTTTTTGTTTGCATGTGCAGGTACTAAAGAAACAAGTTCAATGATGACAAGATAAAGCTCGAGAAGCAAAGTCTTGAAGTTTGCATGAAGATCAATATCATAGAGTCTAACTCTTAGGTCTTAGATGCAATGTAAGTGGTATGAAGGTTTACGTAAGCAATATAAAGATTGAGATTACAGAGATGCACTAATTATGAATGACAAGGAACTGAAGTTGCTTGGCATACATAATTATAAGTACGCTTGGCTGACTAGAACAGTACTGAACCAGTCCCCTACACTACAAGAAATCGGAAAAATAGCGACGGATCTTTGCGACGGATTTAATTTCCGTCGCAAATTAAGAATTTGCGACGGAATTTTGATTGTTTGCGACGGACATATCCGTCGCAAAAAAGTGACAAACCAAATCAAGTGAGCAATTGGTTTTTGCGACGGAATAATCCCTCGCAAATTTGCGACGGAATTAATTCCGTCGCAAAATTCCCTCACAAAAGGCGACAAACCCTTTTATTATTTTGTCGCGAAAAAATTCCCTCACAAAAGCCTTTCTTCTTCGAACTCGCCCTTAATCTCTCACTTCTCCCTTCTTCTTCGAACTCGCCCTTAATCTCTCACTTCTCCCTTCTTCTTCGAACTCGCCCTTAATCTCTCACTTCTCCCTTCTTCTTCGAACTCGCCCTTAATCTCTCACTTCTCCCTTCTTCTTCGAACTCGCCCTTAATCTCTCACTTCTCCCTTCTTCTTCGAACTCGCCCTTAATCTCTCACTTCTCCCTTCTTCTTCGAACTCGCCCTTAATCTCTCACTTCTCCCTTCTTCTTCGAACTCGCCCTTAATCTCTCACTTCTCCCTTCTTCTTCGAACTCGCCCTTAATCTCTCACTTCTCCCTTCTTCTTCGAACTCGCCCTTAATCTCTCACTTCTCCCTTCTTCTTCGAACTCGCCCTTAATCTCTCACTTCTCCCTTCTTCTTCGAACTCGCCCTTAATCTCTCACTTCTCCCTTCTTCTTCGAACTCGCCCTTAATCTCTCACTTCTCCCTTCTTCTTCGAACTCGCCCTTAATCTCTCACTTCTCCCTTCTTCTGATAACCAAAAACCTTTCTTCTTCGACCAAAAACCTATCTTCTTCGAACTCGGAATTAATTTGCGACCAAAAACCTATCTTTTTCGAACTCGCCGTCTTCTTGCCATCTCTGAATCTCTCACTTTCGTTTCATTTTGTCAATTCGCCATCTCTGAATCTCTCAAGCAGTCTCACTCACTTTCAATTCGTCAATTCAGGGTAAACCCTAGAACTTGCTCCAAAATTTCAATTTTCCTCAAATGAAACCCTAGATTTGGAATTTTCTTCAAATTGGTGTAATTTTTAATTTCTGTAATTTTTAATTTAAAATTTTTTAATTTTTAAAATGATTTCGGTTTTTTGTTTTAATTTCTGTAATTTTTAATTGTTTTTGCAGTAATTGAAGTTTCTTCAATTGTTTTTGTTTCTTCAATTGAATTTTCTGGGCTAATTGATTGATTGATGTTGTATATTGTATGTATTGATGTTGCACCTTTACTTCAATGTTGGTATGTTTTGTTTTGTTTTTTTTTTTTTTTTCTGAACTAAGCGTGAAATAGGATCGTGTTATATGATTTGTGAATGGAATTGAATTGTGTTTTTATGTTTATTGTCATATGATTTAAACAGCTGGATTAATTTGAGATCATGAATGAGGTGTTGGTTAATTGATGCTGTATAGTTTAGGGGGCAATTCGCCGTTTTCGCCGGTTATGAGTTGGTGGTTTTGCTTTGTGAATTGAGATTGCAGTGTTCTGAATTGAACAATGAACTTAAATTGT
Source organism: Suaeda aralocaspica (assembly GCA_016808085.1). NCBI lineage: Eukaryota > Viridiplantae > Streptophyta > Magnoliopsida > Caryophyllales > Amaranthaceae > Suaeda > Suaeda aralocaspica. Next base: position 251,175 of record PYUH01000216.1, read on the forward strand.
GTGTTGTGAGTTGTGTATTGATTCTTTTGGTCTTTTTACATTTAATCTTTTGGGTTATGTGAATGTTTATGAATTTATGATCAGTGTTGTTTTTCTTTTATTCAAGTTTTAGTCTTTTTACTAGAAAATGGTGGATTGGTGCAACTATTGCTATTGAATATTGAAATATAAATGTATCAGACAATTAATGTATCATAGTGTTCTGTTGATATCAGCTAAGAGCCCGTAATCTTTAATATTGTTTGTTTGACCAATCTTAAGCAAAGTTTTTGTCGAGGTTTGCTCTTTCAAAGCTTAAGAACCTCAAACTCTTGAACCTCTCAACCATCTAGGGTGGGATAGTATAGTTGGATTAATTGAGTAAATGGTGACTTTGCAAGTCAACTATTGTAAATTGTTCAGTTATATGATGATACTATTGTGGTACATCATGTTATTAGTGTCATGAACTTGCTGATGTATAGGTTTATTCCTTGAAGACCTAACAAACTTCATTTTTGATAGGCATATGCTTTAATTATTATATGTTCAAATACTTTTAGTTCGCTGAGTGCCTGAGCCTCTATCAACTCTTATCTTTACCTTTCATTATGTTGCTTTTCCGTTCTATTGGAGCTCAAGAAATTTATTTGAGGAAGTTATGATATTAATCATTGCACATATGTTTCCTAGTGTAGGATAAACGGTATAGAATCCCTTACTATTTGTTATTTAGATTTGGCTTTCTTGGTGTCTTTGATGATTATTTGTTACTTGTAGCGGCTGGTGTTGTCCTCGCAGTTTGTAGGCATGTTGCAGCCCTTGTGTAATTTTTAGTTGAAGCACAGTAATTTAATTTGGTGCAACGCTGTTATTTTCTTCACAAACAACTTCAAAGTCTTGAGGTTTCACACTTGGTCCTTATAGCTTTGTAGATTCCGGTTTCATGTAATGTACCATCTAGTAGCTTTACAAATGTTACATTCTAATTATGTATACTGTTTGATATGTTCTGCTCTTGAAGATTTTAGGATTAGTTGGCCCTCTGCTTAAGCATACAGAAATTAAAGTTGTGGATACTGTTACTAATGAAATGCTGACTCTTAAATGTTTGTAGGTAAGATAGTTCATATGTCCCCTCCAAATGAATCTGATCTGTTCAATTACTTGTATGACTGTAACAAAATCAGAATTTATAATCGTGCTACTGCTATATAATCATGTCTGGATCACCATTTACTCAACCATTTAGGGTGGGATAGTATAGCTTAAGATAGAAAGTAGTGGAGTTGTGGTAAAAAATGCATCTATAAACTGTTTGTCTGCCTGGAACTGGTGACAGAGTGTAGCTCTTGTTTATGTTTATTTTCTTATTTCGCCTTGTTCTGGAACTATTCATTTGTGCTAGGCTGATCATTTTTGAGGGATTGTGATATGTGATTAGACCTACTATTTATCATCTCCTTGTTCACCTAACTAATGTATACAATAATCTGCTGCAATGAAAGGATTGCTTACTGTGATGCTGCTCCAACATGGAATGAGGGCAACTTCTCTGCAGTATATAATATTGAGTTAAAATCACTCTTCTATGCTTTCCACTTGAAAATTTTTGCTCTCACAGCCTTGAGATCATTTTTGATGTATTATTTACCACTTTTGGAGCCTCGTGCTGCATTGGAAGATGATGATGATGAAGATTTTCTTGCTGATAATTCTGAAAAGAAACCTGTACATTTGGTTACTCACTTCCACAAGTCAGTAAAGCAAATTGTTCGTGAGGTATGTAATATTTGACGGGCTTGCCTCAATAAGCAATAGAACACATCTGCAAGAGATAAGAAAGGGAAAGAGTGGAATTGTTATGTATAGGAACACAAACCTGTTCGTGACGGGCTTGCGTCAATATGCATAGTTTGCTGAGTTTTATTTTGTTTGTTTGATGTATAGTTTTTGGAGCTGTTTTATGAGCTACCTTAATATAGTATTTGTTATAATAATTTTAATTTTTGGTTATTAATATTATTCCTGCATTACAATTGTGATTTTATTTTTTTTTTCTTTTCAAAAATCGCTATTAGTATCGTTTTTTAAAAACAAACGATACTAATAGCTATTTTTTTTATATTTAAAAAACCACTATTAGTATCGTTTTTGTAAAAAAAACGATACTTATAGACTGTCTATTTGTATCGTTTTACAAGAACGATACAAATAGGTCATAAAAAACGATACTAATAAACTGTTTTTCTACTAGTTTTCAGTTGCAAATAAATTTGCGAGGGAATTTTCCGTCGCAAACTTCAATAGTTCCGTCGCAACTTTTTTGCGACAGAAATTCCGTCACAAATTTAGAAATTTGCGACAAAAAATTTAGCGACGGACGTTTTGCAACGGAATTCCGTCACAAATTGGATTTTGCGACGGAATGTGCTAAGTTTGCGACGGAATTTGTCCGTCGCAAACTAGCTGTTATCTTGTAGTGCTAGAGTTTACTTCACACATCCCTATTTTAGGAAAGTTTCCTTCCGTGCAAAATTGTTTTTCAAAAATGACACGGATGCTTGGATTGGTATGCAAGGCAAATATCGTTAAGTATGGCAAGTATGTTATATAATATTGTGCTGATTTTATTTGATTTCGAATAAAATTAGTGACAATATTTTCCTGGGATTATTTCTATAATTCCAAGGAAAATATTCTCTTGCAATATTACACAGCAGACATCCAAAACAACTTTTTCACGAACAAAAACAAGAAAATCACGATTTGCAAAAGTGCTCTCTAAGTCTCAATCTCGCATAAACCTCATAACCATATTAAGGTTTTAATTTTCTCTTTTTTGTAAGCATTTAGGCTAATTGTTATTGAGAGACAAAGGATTGTAATTTGAGCATATTAAGAGTTCACTTTGCTGGGGAAGTTGATCTGGGATCATCTTCATTGGAACCTTCATAGTTGAGGGTTGAGTTGAACTTCCGTAGATGGAAGTTGGGGAATCATATTGTGCATAGGTGCATAATGGATTGAGTGTAATTCTTTTGTTATTCTGAGTTGATTAATAAAAGAGTGAGTGAGTGGAGGACGTAGACATATTAGAAGTCTAACCTCTTTAAATCTTGGTGTTGTTTATTTTATTGTTTTATAAATTCCGCTGCTTGAGAACTGGTTCTAAACTGTTCTTAAAATTAATCGAAAAATCTACAAACAACTTTACAACACTCAATTCATCCCCCCTTTTGAGTGTCACTTGCACTTTCAATTCCAAAATTTAGGGAGAGAAAGAGAAAAAAAATGATGAGCAAGTTTCCGAAAAAAAAAAACTTGTTCGATTTTTTACGGAAAAAAAGAGAGTGTTCTTTTTTTTGGAGAAGCGTGCGCCGGAGCCCGCCGGACCGCCGGCCACCACCGCTGGCTACCTCCTCCCCCTTGATTTCAGTATTTTCGAAACTATAAAAAAATTCTTCTTCTTTCTTTTTGATTCAATCTTGCAAATTTATGTTCATATTTATGTTTAATCATGATTTTATAAGTCTCTATCATGTGTTATGAAGTTATGATTTGTTTTAAAGCATGAATTAATATGTGTTCATGAAATTTTAGATTAGGGTTTATAAAGTATGAAAGTTTTGATTTTTATGAGTTTTTATGACTTAAACTTCAATATTATGATCATGAATGGTTGTTGTGTGAATTTATGCACATTTTATGTGGTTTAGATTGATTTTTAAAGGCTTTAAACACAAAATAAATTGCTGTCCGAATTTTGTAATCATGAAATTCAATAGAATAAATATTATGAACATGTTTTGGTTTATGAAAAATTGTTCAAAAGCATAGATTGGTTATATAATGATGTTCGTTGATTGTAAAAGAGTTTTGCCATGAATTTATGATGTTTCTATGAGTTTTTCATGACTTTAAAGTTAATTAATAAAGCTGAAAATTTTATAAAAGCAAGTTAAAATAAGTTTTAAGTGTTTATATTGTGCTAGTATGATCACATATTAATTCTATGATGTTACATATGATTTTTGGTATGTTTCATGAAATTTAAAAGTGATTTTAACCATGTTTAACATGCTGCCCAGGTTTTATAAAGTGCATAATTAAGCTTTTAACGTATGTAATTAGCATGAATTGGTCATATCAATTTAGTAATACATTGTATGATTGAATTATGTTGTTTTTGAAGTTTTTCAAGTAGTTTTGGTAGTTTTAAATTGATGTCCACTTTTCTAAAGTGACATATGTTGAGGTTTTACAAAGTATAAATAAATCCCGAAAACCAAGTAATCTTGCAATATAAAAATTAAAATGAAGTATGGAGTTGAATAGAGACCATATGAGGAATGTTTTGGACAAGATGCCAATATAGAAGTTAGTTTAGAGTTGTTGTAGAACTTAGACAACAAGGTTTTTTAATTTAGTTTCGGTTTTCTTTATGTAGGAGACTTTGAATGAGTCAACTTTTAGAAGTTGTGGCGGAGCACCACTATTTCACAAGGTACGTAAGTACTAAAGACAAACATAAGAATCAGAATTCATGCTTCGATGATCCTTTATGTTATGAAATATTGATATACTTGTTTGAATCATGAATTTATGTGCATGACAAGTTTTATTAGAAGCATGATTTTATATTATGTTAGCATTCCATGTTGAATAGCAATATAAAATTTACAAGATTGAATTGGAATGTTATGATCAATTTAAATTGGCCAATAGATTATTAATAAAGGAAAGAAGTTATTTTAAAGTTGGTTAGTTACTTAATCAACAAGAAAGGTAGTTGTGAATTTTTATTCACATGTTAAAAGGTGTTTATGAGTAAATATTTTATACATGTTGTCACTCACAGCTTAATGTGTGGTTAAGGACAAAGTAAATAGTTAGCCACTCACAGTTAATGTGTTAAAGGAAGTTCAGTTTAATTAAAGGACACACATGAGATTAATTTTTGAATCACCTTAAGTTGAAGATAATTAATATGGCTTGCTTGATTTGACGCATACTTCTATGTGATGTTGTGTGTGAGTCATAACATTTTTAAACCGGTTAATCATGTAAAGTGTAAGAGGATTTGCATCAAAACTCTTGAAACGTATATACCATGTGTATGAACAATGGGGGGAGTCGTAACGAATAGATATCCATGACTTCTACTTGGAGTACAAGGCGTTGTACTCATTTATATTTATAATACGCTGGAATTCCGTCACTTAATGTGACATAGTAATACCTTCTTGGAGTTGCTCCCAAGATGGTGCCCAATAGGGCAATTTTTAAGGAAAGGAAACCCGTTCGATGCACAATCCAAAAGTTTAAATATAATAATTAATTTGTTGAGTCAATCCACAGGTGAAAGGTTGTGAAAGGTAAGTTGTGTGTATGTTTTAGTTCATGTTGTTTTGTTGCATAATCTTTAGTAGTTACGTACTCAGCTTTGTAACACCCTAAAATTTCCTAACTTCTTACTTTATATTTTTCCGGAAAACATATTATAAATATTAAAGAATTAAAATTATTAAAACTCCTAACAACGGAAAAACCAAAGTATTACCGCCACCGTGATAAAGGTTAAGGCTTTTATCAAAGTACTACGGCGGAAGACTTAAAACCAAAAACCAATTTAAAACTAAACTTCAAAACAAGTCTCAAAACCAAATTCAAATCAATATCGCAAAACAAATCAACTTAAAACTTCAATGGCCCTTAAAAACAAAAACAAAAGTCTTTAAAAATAAAACATCATTCAAATAAACGTTAGTACTTCATAAGCAATAAAAATAAAGCTACAAAACACAGCAAGCGCTCTCTCTCCAGCCCAGCATGAAATGACAAATGCCCACTTGTACCTGTAGCTTTTCTTATTCTAGACAACTACTCACCAACAAGTGGGTCATTGTAGGGCCAAGACCAAGACAAAGCCATGCACACAAAACAAATAGTCAACAAAGCTGAGTACATAATTACTAAAGACTATGCAAACAAACAACATGAACTAAACATACACACATCTTACCTTTGGCAACCTTTCACCTGCACATAGACTCAACAAAATTAATTATTGTATTTAAACTGGTGGATTCTGCATCGAACGGGTTTCCTTTCCTTAAAAATCGCCCTATTGGGCACCAACTTGGGAGCAACTCCAAGAAGGTATTACTATGTCACGTAAAGTGACGGAATTCCAGCGCATTATAAATATAAAAGAGTACAACGTCTTGTACTCCAATTAGAAGTCATAGATCTCTGTTCGTTACGATTCTCCCCATTGTTCATACTCAAGGTATATACGTTCCTAGAGTTTTGATGCAAATCCTCTTACACTTTACGTGATTAACCGGTTCAACAATGTTATGACTCACATATAACGTCACATAAAAACATGCATCACATCAAGCAAGCCATATTACTTATCTTCAATTTAAGGTGATTCAAAGTTAATCTCATGTGTATCCTTTAATTACACTGAACTTCCTTTACCACACATTATCTTTGAGTGGCTAAATATTTACTTTCTCCTTAACCACACATTAAACGGTGAGTGGCAACATGTATAAAATATTTGCTCATAACTCATGTTAATCATGTGAATAAAAATTTACAACTACCTTTCTCGTTGATTAAGTAACTAACCAAATTTAAAACAACTTCCTTCTTTATTGATAAACTATTGGCCAAATCAAACTGATCATAACATTCCAATTCCATCTCACAAAATTTATATTAATGTCAACATAATATGAAATCATGCTTCTAATTAAACTTGTCATGCACATAAATTCATGATTCAAACAAGCATAACAATATTTCATATCATAGAGGTCATCCAAGCATGAATTCTAATTCTTATGTTTGTCTTTAGTACTTACGTACCTTGTGAAATAGTGCTGCTCTACCACAACTTCTAAAAGTTGACTATTTCAAAGTCTCCTACATAAAGAAAACCGAACCTAAATTAAAACCTTATTTACTAAGTTCTACAACAAAACTAAACTAACTTCTATATTGGAAACTTGTCCAAAACATTCCTGATATGGTCTCTATTCAATTCCATAATTCACTTTAATTTTTTATTGCAAGATTTCTTTGTTTTTGGGAATTATTTATGCTTTATAAAACCTCAACTTAAATTTTATGTCACATTAGAAAGGTAGACAACAATTTAAAATTATCAAAACTCCTTGAAAAGCTTCAAAAAAAAAACACAAATCAATCATACAATGGATTACTTAATTTATATGATCAATTCATGTTAATTACATACTTTAAAAGCATAATTATTTACTTTATAAAATCTGGACAGCATGTTAAACACGCTTAAAATCACTTTTAAACTTTATGAAACATACTAAAAATCATATGTTACATCATAGAATTTATATGTGATCATACTAGCATAATATATACACTTAAAACTTATATTAACTTGTTTTTATAAAATTTTCAGATTTATTAATTAACTTTAAACTCATAGAAAACTCATAAAAATATCATAAATCCATAGCAAAACTCTATTACTATCAACTAACATCATTATGAAACCAAATTATGCTTTAGAATAATTTTTCATAAGCCAAAACATGTTTATAATATTAATTCTATTGAATTTCATGATTACAAAATTTGGACAGTAATTATTTTATGTTTAAAGCCTTTAAAAATCAATCTAATCTTCATAAAATCATCATAAATTCACAGAATAACAATTCATGATCATAATATTGAAGTTTAACTCATAAAAATCAAAACTTTCATACTTTATAAACCCTAATCTAAAATTTCATGAACAATAAATTAATTCATTGCTTAAAACAAATTATAACTTCATAACACATGATTGAAACTTATAAAATCATGATTAAGCATAAATATGAACATGAATTTTCAAAATTAAATCAAAAAGAAAGAAGGAGAAATTTTTTTTAAAGTATTCAAAAATATACCAAAATCAAGGGGAGGTAGCAGGTGGTGGTGGCCTGTGGCGGCGAGGTGGTGGTCCGGCGAGCATGAATCCCAAGAAAAAAAATAGAACCTTTTTTTTCTATGAACACGGACCAAAAATTTTTTTTTTTTCGGAAATTGCTCCTCTCTTTTTTTTTCTCTCTTTCTCTCTCTAGATTTTGGAATCCTAATGACAATTATGACGGGTGAAATCTGAAAATTTGGGTTTCAAAAGGTATTTATAGGCCCCAAAGTAGGATTTGGTAAAGCCCATACTTATCCTAAAAAGTAGAAATTACCTTTAGGCCCTTGCCTTAAAATAAATTAGCAAACCTTTGAAAATTCTATTTTTATAAGCCTTGTAAAATATTTTATAACAAAATAAAATATTATTTATAACACAAATAATTATTTTTAATTAAAGCTTATTTTGTATTATTATTTTTTTTCTATTTAATATTCTTATTGAACACAATTTTTCAATAAAAATATTAAAATTATATGTATAAAATACAAAAATACTTCCTTAAATTACGTGTAAATGTGGGGCATTACAGTCTACCCCCCTTAATAGAAGTTTCGTCCCGAAACTTTGTGTAGATTAGTGTATGGAATTTGAATAGAGACTACATTTACTTCAAACTTTCTCATTACAATACCATGTTGTTGTAGACCTTATACACTTACTTGACAACTTTTTAGTAGACAAACATAAACTCTTACTGAAAAGTCGCAGAAACTCATAAAAACTTACAGCCTTGAGGGTAAAACGCGCGAAAAACAGGTCGCTTTCTACCCCCCTTAAAAATTGAGTTACGTCCCTGAAACTTTACTTACTAACCTAAAATAGCTCTAGGTACTTTTCTCTCATCATATTTTCAGCTTCCCGAGTAGCTTCTTCGGTTTTTTGGTTAGACCACAACACCTTCACTATTTTGACACTCTTTTTACGAGTATCCCTGACTTTACTGTCTAGGATCTTAATTGGCCTCTCTTCATAGGTCAAAATTTGGTCTAACTCTATTGTTTCATGCTGTAGTACATGTGACTCATCTGGAGCATACTTCCTTATTTGAGACACATGAAAGCCATTGTGAACCTTGCTCAACTCCATTGGTAATTCTAATTTATAGGCCACTTTTCCAGCCTTTTGCAAGATCTCATGGTCCTATGTATTTTGGGCTTAATTTTCCTTACTTTTCGAACCTCATTACTCCTTTCATTGGTGATACCTTAAGTAACACCTTGTCACCAACCTCAAACACAACTTCTTGGCGTTTTTGGTTGGCATAGGACTTTTGTTTATCTTGTGCTGCCTGAATCTTTGCTTGTATTACCCTTATTTTATCCTTGGTTTCTTCAATCAATTGAAGTCCTAGAATCATTGTCTCACTTATGTCATTCCAACACAAGGGGCTTCTACACTTCCTTCCATATAAAGCCTCAAAAGGTGCCATGACAATACTTGCATGGTAGCTATTGTTGTATGAAAACTCGAGATCCAAGTGATCCTTCCAATTCCCTTGAAAATCCATTACACTAGCCCTTAGCATGTCCTCTAAGGTTTTTATGGTTCTCTCAGTTTGTCCATCCGTTGGTTGATGGAAATTTGTACTCATCTTCAATGTTGTACCAAAGTTCTCCTAGACACTTTTCCAGAATTTCGAAAGAAACCTACAATCCCTATCTGATATATACGATATCCTTTGGAACTCCATGTAGCCTCATAAAATGTTTCATGTAAGCCTTTGCAACTTGTTCCATTTTCCAAGTCTCTTTCACGGGTATAAACACCGCTGACGTAGTAAGCCTATCCACCAAAACCTATATGGTATCGTTTTGATTTCTCGACTTTGGCAAGCAAGTCACAAAGTTCATTGATATGCAATCCCATTTCCATCCTGGTATTTCGAGTGGTTGGACCTCTCTTTGTGGTCTCTTATGCTCAAATTTCATGTTTTGGCAAGTAAGACATTTGCTCACAAATTCAGCCACTTCTCTTTTCATCCTAGGCCACCAATACATCTTCTTTAAATCCTTATATAGCTTATCGCCTCCGGGATGCACTGAATACGGGGTATTATGACCCTCCTCCATGGTTCTTCGTTTCAAATCCTCACATTTCTGTGGTACACACCACCTTCCTTTATACTCAAACTTCCATCCTGATGAATCTTAAAGTCTACAGCTTTTCCTGCTTTCAACTTTTCCTTAATTTTGTCCAATTTCACATCTCCCTCCTGGTTCTTCTTAATTTCCTCAAATATTGTTGGTTGGATACTAAGATTACAAAGAATTCCTTTCACCTCTCCCTCCTTCACTATTTCCAAGTTTAATCTCTTTATATCCTTACATAGTTCATTAGCAACCACCAAAATATTCACTTCATGTTTCGTTTTACGGCTTAAAGTATCTGCTACCACATTGGCTTTCCCTTCAAGGTATTGGATATCTAAGTCATAATCCTTGATCAACTCAAGCCATCTCCTCTGTCTCATGTTTAAATCCTTTTGAGTGAAAAAGTACTTTAAACTCTTGTGGTCCGTGTATATCCTACATTTTACCCCATACAAGTAATGCCTCCATATTTTTAATGTAAACACGATTGCCTCTAACTCAAGATCATGAGTAGGGTAGTCTACCTCATATTGTTTTAATTGCCTCGAAGCATATGCAATCACCTTTCTATTTTGCATTAACACACATCCCAAACCATTTTTAGAAGCATCACTATACACATTATAAGAGTCACTTCCATCAGGCAAAGTCAGCACTGGAGCTGTAGTCAAACGCTCATTTAAGGTCTAAAATGTCTCTTCACACTTATCACTCCACTCAAACTTGCAGTCCTTCTTTATTAACAACGTCATTGGTTTAGTAATCCTCGAAAAGTCCTTCACAAATCTCCTATAGTAACCTGCTAACCCTAAGAAACTCCGTACATACGTTACATTCCTAGGTGTAGGACATTCCTTAACTGCTTCAATCTTGGCTCAATCTACTTCAACTCCCTCTTTAGAAACAATATTCCCCAAAAATGCTACTTTCTCCAACCAGAACTCACATTTCGGGAACTTAGCATATAATTCATTGTCTCTTAATGTCATCAAGATTGTCCTCAAATGTGCCACATATTCCTCTTTACTCTTAGAGTACACCAAAATTTCATGAATAAAAACAACCACAAAGTTATCCAAAAATCGTTGGAAAATCCTATTCAATAGGTCCATAAAAATTGCTGGTGCATTCGTTAACCTAAAAGGCATAACAGTGAACTCATAGTGCCCATATCTCGTACGAAAAGCAATTTTCGGTATGTCCTCATTAGTAATCCTCATTTGATGGTATCCTGACCTCAAATCAATCTTTGAAAACATAGTAGATCCTTTCAATTGATCGAATAATTCATCAATCCTCGGTAAAGGATACTTATTTTTGATTGTCACCTTATTTAGCTCTCTATAGTCAATACATAACGTTAAACTCCCATCTTTCTTCTTCACAAACAATACCGGTGCTCCCCAAGGTGAAGCAGTAGGCCTAATGTAACCCTTTTCCAACAACTCTTGTAACTGCTTTTTCAACTCACTCATTTCTGCAGGTGCCATCGTACAGGGTGCTTTGGAAATAGGTGATTTTACTAGGACTAAGTCTATAGTAAAGTCAATATCTCGTTTAGGAGGCATCCCCAGAATCTCTTCTGGAAACACGTCCAGCAAGTCCCTTACTACCTCAATATCCTCGAGCTTAGCAGTCTCAACATGATCCACATCTCTCACACTACAAAGGTAAATGGGAAAAACTCTCCTCACAAACCTAGCAAACCTCATTACTGACACTATTTTGTTGTGTTTTGGTCTTCCTGCCCTCCAATAGCTCACCTTCTTACCCTTATTCATTAACGAGATCTTCTGTGGTTCACATAGAATCTTAGCCTTATGCCTACTCAACCAATCCATCTCTAGGATCACTTCTAAGTCACCTAAATAAAACTCGATTAAGTTAGCCTTAAACTCCACTTCCTCAATTTCAATAGGAACATCTTGAAATCTCTTTGAACACTGCACTTCTTGTCCTGAGGGTAACACTATTGACATATCTATTGTATCTACCTTTCCCAACACAGGTTTTAGCTTTTCTAGAATCATAGTGGATACAAAAGAATATGTTGCACCAGAATCAAACAAAACTTTAGGAGGAAGAGAGTGAATACGTAAAGTACCACCTTATTAGCATATCAGCTTCACTTCGAGCCATCACATTCAACTTTCCATTATTTGAGGTCTTAGTCTGTCCTCCTCCATTCCCACTCCCATTCCTATTTTCGGCTTGAGGTGTCACCTTTCCTCCCATATTTCCTTGGAAACCCTTTTGCTGTCCCCCAACTGAATTCCCCCTAGATTAAGAATTTTGTCCCTCGTTTCCTTTGTTCTTATAGAAGCACCCATTCTCACGGTGTCCAAGTTTGTTACACAACCGACAAGTCACTGGGTTCCCTGCACAGTCCTTTCCTGGGTGATTCACTAGTAGAAAAAATGGATTTTGCTGCGTTTTTTTGACATTTTTAAAGAACCGCAGCAAATACTCGTTGATGATTTCAACACAAAATAATTTGCTGCGGTTAAAGTATTTGCTGCGGTTTTTTTATTATTTGCTGCGGTTATAACCGCAGTAAATAATTCAACACAAATTACAAAGACTCCAAGCCCAGCCCAAAAGGAGGGGTATAAAAGCCAAAAAAACACTCCAAAAACCTTTATTCTTTTCTTCCTCCTAACCCTAACCCTATCTCTCTTTTCTATCTCATCTGATCTTCTAACCCTAACCCTCACCTCAAAAGTTTTCTCGTGCCTCTCACCAAACCTTCATTATACAAAACCAAAACAATACAAATAAAACAAGTTTTCTCTGATATTCATTATACAAAAGTTTTCTCGTCTCTCTTTTCTATCAAATTTTCTTCATTAGGTTTAATTTCTTCAATGGCGGCGCCATCATCTTCTTCTCCTTCACCTTCAATGGCTGGTGTTGCCGTCGGCGGCGCTGTCGGAGGAGCTGTTGGTATGCCTCTTTCCTTCATTATACAAAACCCTAGTTTTTTCGATTTTGTCAATTTCTTTGATTTTCGTGTTTTTTTTCCCAAAATTTTTGAAGTTTTCGATTAACGTTGATTTTTCAGTCTTATATTTCATTTTCAACTTTTATTTTGTGTTCGAATTTTGCGAGTTTTGGTGGCTTTTAGAGGCGATTTTGGGGCGATTTCAGGTGGTAGTTTCGATTTTATCTTTTTTGTTGTTGCTGTTTTTTGGTTTTGAATTTATTTAATTTTTTGTTTTCGATTTTGTAGGTGACTGACTGAATCAATTGTTGTTAATGACTTTATGTTTAAATCTGGTGAGCTTTACATTGTGTATTAGTGTGATTATGTTTTACAGATTCATTATGTTCTTTGTTTTACATTTCGATTTTGATGTTCTTTGTTTTTAAACAGATTCATTATTAATGGATTTTCTGAGTTTTTAGTGGATTTTAGATATAAAAATGTGAATGTATTTGAACTTTGGGGTAGAGAATCAACTCCTGCATGATCACCTGCTCTATTATTGAGAGAGTTGATTCTTCTGTGGTAGAGAGTTGACTCTATTGAGAGAGTGATTTTCCTCTCAATGTATCTTCCAAGGTTCTATTAAGAAACTCCTTTTCAACTCTCTGTTCTGATAAGCTTAAGTCTTGATAGCTATGACAAGGGAATAGAAAATGCTGGGACTAATTTAGAATTCCCAAGAAATGAATAATTGCTTTCATTTCCATTGGTTGTAAGAAATTTATCCTAGAGCTACATTAGGAAGGCATTTACAACAACCTGATTTGAATGTTGTTGCTGTTAACCAAGATGTGTCTCTTGAGGATAAATCTGTATGTTAAAAAATCTTATCTGTCTCTCCTTTCTATTCTCAACTAAAAACCTGTTAGGTGTTGACAAACTATATGTTAAAAAATCTTATCTCTCTCCTGTCTGCTTCATCTAACTTCGTTTCTCGTTTCTTCTATTGTTCGCTACTTTTCTCCGGATTGCGATTTCGCAGCTTATGGGTTTTTTTTTTCCAAGAGTGTCTGTATTCTACCTGAACGTAAATTTTTGTGTGTTTGTTTGACATCTTTGTTTATGTGGATTTTCTTTTTATATTTGCTTTTGGTTATCATCTATGTGGGTGCAATCCTTCGTCAGCTTCATGCTATCTTTATCTTGATTTGCCACTATTAAATGAGTTTCCAATCATCCTATCTTTACTATTTGCAGTAGTCTTTATCTTTAGTTGCCTTTCTTTCACTGATGCTTAATTGTTAATAGGTGCTTCCACACTTCTGTTGCTGCCACTGTTGAGATGCTGCCTTATAATGCTCTTGAAGTGGTTTTTGTAGTATAATTGTATTGAGATTGATGTTATTATTCTAATGCTGCTGTAATGTTGTTATTACAAAATTGTACATATACAAACATTCTGGCTACAATTTAGCATTAAAAAAAAAAAAAAAAAAAAAAAAAAAAAAAATTATTTTTGTGGTGGTTATTTGCTGCGGTTTTCTAGAAAACCGCAGCCAAATAAAGTTTTTTTTTTGGTGCGGAAATCCCACTATTTGCTGCGGTTTTACAAAGAACCGCAGCAAATAGTGGGATTTCCCACCAATTTTTGCCCTTTTTTTGCTGCGGTTTTGACTACAACCGCAGCAAAAAGTCCATTTTTTTGCTGCGGTTGAACCGCAGCAAATAATAAACTAGTTTATTGCTGCTACTCCAAGTGCTGCGGTTAAAAACCGCAGCAAATACCCCTAAAAAAACCGCAGCAAAAGTCGATTTTTGTACTAGTGATTGTTAGTACACTTATTGCAATAGTACACACACCCTCCTTGACTAGCCATCTGAGCTCTATTCCCATTTCCAGAAGTAGGCTTCCCAAAGTTTCACTTATTACCCTGGAAGTTGTTGTTGAAACAAGGTTTTCTATATCCACCATGATTCCCTTTTTGGTTGAAGTTCCCTCCACCATCCTTCCTTTTCTCCCTCGTCTCACCTTCCTTCTGTACCTCTTTCTTCTTGTGGTCTATGGTATACAAGTGTGCAGCTCTACCATATAACTCATCCAAGGATTCAAAGATTTGCCCATCTAATTGTGACTGAAGGTCTAAGGGTAACCCTCTTTCAAAACGACTAGCCTTCAACCTCTCAGTTGCTACAGGCTCGGGAGCAAACCTAGACAATTCTATGAACTTAGTGTAGTACTCAGTAACGGACATACTTCCCATCTTCAACTCTAGAAACTCCTCATCTTTCTATTTTTGAAAGAACACAGGATAGAACTTATTACGGATTTGCTCCTGAAACATATCCCAATTAAACCCTAGCAAAGCTCTAATCACATCCTCAGTTTGTGACCACCATAAATCAGCTTCTCCTCTCAGATAGTAAACAACATGGTTCACCTTAAGCTCTTCTGGACACTCAACAGCCCCAAACAACTTATTAAACTCTCTCAACCATCCCTCTAGAATAGTTGGATTGTGCTCTCCATAGTAAGTGGGTGGCTTACTTTGAGAAATCTTCTTGAAAAGTTCCCCAACAGGGTTACTACCATTTCCATTTCCTCTGGCAGCTAACAGTTCGACTACAGTAGCTAATTGCATCACTACTTCATTCAGCTGATTCTTGTTACGTTCAGCCATTCTATTTCTCCATTAGAGGAAAAGACCTTTATATTAAATTATGTCTAGCTCTAAGTTAGAACAACATAATTTTATAAAATAAAACACCTTCTCATTTCGTCTCACAAAAGAAGTTTCATTCGCTTAGAGCGAATGATTTCCTTAGTTTTGATTGTTTACACAACCATTAAAATAAGAATAAAGCACGTAAGAAATAAAAATAATCCCCTTAGTTCTACTCTACTTGAGGCTTTCTTTCATGAAAGAAATATATTACTTAACTCATGTTATTATTTCTTATGGCTCACTGCCCCTTATTCAAACTAATGTAAACAATAATCTAAATTGTTCAATCTTCTAAACATCAGAAACACTACACAACATTAACTAAATTATATTTAAACAAAATCTTTAAACGCTAACATTGTCTTTCTTGTCTCTTGACATCACATACTTCTTTGGTATGAATTCAGGATCATCTTTTGTATCAACTTCCATTTCTTTCTCCATTTCTTCCATTTCTTCCTCAGGATCTAACTCTTCTTCATCCTCTTCGGAATCGTTTACCAAGTCTACAGACACTGGAATTACTGGATCCGGGTTCTCGATTTCATAACATGAACTATCCCTTGACTCATCAGTCCTTGAATCAGTAGTAGTCTCCTTTACCATCATGACCTCACAGACTATCTTTCCTAGGCTTGGTGTGGGCAGGGTCTCATCACTTACATTCATCTGTTGATACTCCTTCTCTTTCCTAGCAATTTACCTTTCTAAGAATCTCCAATCACGACCCCATTGGCCAACTGTATCCTTATATTTAGAATAGTTCGGAAGTCCTCCACCAAAGTGGAAATCGCTAAACTTAGCCTTGATTTCTAAGTAGGGCGAACGATCAGGCAAACACTTAACAATTAGGGCTGATACATGGTCGGGCTGGTCCCATTGTGGCAGTTTCAATATAGTACTCATATACTAACAGTAAAACCGTATTTTCTAAACATACTAGGGTGGACTTTCATAGTCTTTCTTCTCCAAGATTCCTATTTGTCTGTCTTTGCTAGGCATACTACACGACATCCTGCACAACATTTAAGTCTAATGGACCATCCTTCCCAAAACAAAACAAACTAACAGTTCTACAAAAGGTTCTTGTGGCTAACATACAATTTCCTTTACACACAGCTATTCACATAAGCAACACCTTAAAATATGAACTTTAATGCATGAATAAACATAAACAAAGTGTATCCTACATGCCCAAACTTCCTACCCAAACTCACCACATGGTATTAAAGTAATAACACATAATACATACCTGAATTCCATGCGTACCTGCACACATAATTTATTTTTCAAAACTTTCCATTTTCGGAAATTACTATTTTTAGAAAAAAATTCAGTTTCAAAAACTTTCCAAAACAAGAAATTCCTCTTTCCAAAAATAAAAAATAGGGTACCCCCAAAAATAAAATTTATTTGTATTTCAAAATTTAAGCTATGTTAACCACTTTGTTACAACATGGAATTTCCTAACTTCCTACTTTATATTTTTCCGGAAAACATATTAGAAATATTAAAGAATTATAATTATTACAACTCCTAACAACGGAAAAACCAAAGTATTACCGCCACCCTGATAACGACGAAGGGTTTTATCAAAGTATTACAGCAGAAGACTTAAAACCAAAAACCAATTTAAAGCGAAACTTCAAAACAAGTCTCATCAAATTCAAATGAACATCCCAAAACAAAATCAACTTAAAACTTTATTACACTTCGGAACCATTTTAATGGCCCTTAAAAACCAAAACAAAAGTCTTTAAAAATAAAACATCATTTAAATAAACGTTAGTACTTCATAAGCAATAAAAATAAAGCTACAAAACACAGCAAGCGCTCTCACTCCAGCCTTGCATGAAATGACATATGCCCTCTTGTACCTGTAGCTTTTCTTATTCTAGACAACTACTCACCAACAAGTGGGTCATTGTAGGGCCATGTCTAAGAAAAAATCATGAAACAAACAGTCAGCATAGCTGAGTACATAACTTCTAAAGACTATGCAACAGAACAACATAAATTAAAACATACACACACCTTACCTTTGGCAACCTTTCACATGTGCATAGACTTAAAAAAAATTAATTATTATATTTAAACTTGTGGATTGTGCATTGAACGTGTTTCCTTTCCTTAAAAATCTCCCTATTGGGCACCAACTTGGGAGAAACTCCAAGAAGGTATTACTATGTCACATAAAGTGATGGAATTCCTGCGCATTATAAATATAAAAGAGAGCAATGTCTTGTACTCCAATTAGAAGTTATAGATCTCTGTTCCTTACGACTCCCCCCATTGTTCATACTCAAGGTACATACGTTCCAAGAGTTTTGATGCAAATCCTCTTACACTTTAAGTGATTAACCGGTTTAACAATGTTATGACTCACATATAGCATCACATAAAAACATGCATCACATCAAGCAAGCCATATTACTTATCTTCAACTTAAGTTGGTTCAAAATTAATCTCATGTGTATCCTTTAATTCAATTGAACTTCCTTTACCACACATTAACTGTGAGTGCCTAAATGTTTACTCTCTCCTTGACAACACATTAAACTTTGAGTGGCAACATGTATAAAATATTTGCTCATAACTCATGTTAATCATGTGATTAAAAATTCACAACTTCCTTTCTTGTTGATTAAGTAGCTAACCAAATTTAAAATAACTTCCTTCTTTATTGATAAACTATTGGCCTAATCAAACTGATCATAACATTCCAATTCCATCTTATAAAATTTATATTAATGTCAACATAATATGAAATCATGCTTCTAATTAAACTTGTCATGCACAAAATCCATGATTCAAGCAAGCATAACAATATTTCATAACATAGAGGATCATCCAAGCATGAATTCTAATTCTTATGTTTGCCTTTAGTACTTACGTACCTTGTGAAATAGTGGTGCTCCGCCACAACTTCTAAAAGTTGACTATTTCAAAGTCTCCTACATAAAGAAAACCAAAACTAAATTAAAACCTTGTTGGCTAAGTTCTACAACAAATCTAAACTAACTTCTATATTGGAAACTTGTTCAAAACATTCCTTATATGGTCTCTATTCAATTCCATACTTCACTTTAATTTTTTTATTGCAAGATTACTTGGTTTTCGAGACATATTTATGCTTTATAAAACCTCAACTTAAATTTTATGTCACTTTAGAAAGGTGGACAACAATTTAAAATTATCAAAACTCCTTGAAAAGCTTCAAAAACAACACAAATCAATCATACAATGTATTACTTAATTTATATGATCAATTCTTGCTAATTACATACTTTAAAAGCGTAATTATTTACTTTATAAAATCTGGATAGCATGTTAAATATGCTTAAAATCCCTTTTAAATTTCATGAAACATACTAAAAATCATATGTAACATCATAGAATTTATATGTGATCATACTAGCATAATATGAACACTTAAACTTTATTTTAACGTGTTATTATAAAATTTTCAGATTTATTAATTAACTTTAAACTCATAGAAAACTCATAAAAACATCATAAATCCATAGAAAAACTCTTTTACAATCAACTTACATCATTATGACACCAATCTATGCTTTAGAATAATTTTCCATAAGCCAAAACATGTTCATAATATTTATTCAATTGAACTTCATGATTACAAAATTTGGACAGCAATTTATTGTATGTTCTAAGCCTTTTAAAATCAATCTAAACTTCATAAAATCATCATAAATTCACACAACAACAATTCATGATCATAATATTGAACTTTAAATCTTATAAACTCATAATAATAAAAACTTTTATACTTTATAAACCCTAATCTAAAATTTCATGAACAACAAATTAATTCATGCCTTAAAACAAATATAACTTCATAAAACATGATTGAAACTTATAAAATCATGATTAAACATAAATATGAACATGAATTTGCAAGATTGAATCAAAAAGAAAGAGGGAGAAATTTTTTTTTTATATTTGTAAATATACCGAAATCGAGGGGAGGTAGCCGGTGGTGGTGGCCGGTGGTGACGAGGTGGTGGTCCGGCGAGTGGGCTCCGGCGAGCACGAATCCCAAGAAAAAAAACTGAACTTTTTTTCCGTGAAAATCGAACAAAAAAATTTTTTTTTTCGAAAATTGCTCCTCTCTTTTTTTTGTCTCTTTCTCCCTCTAGATTTTGGAATCCTAATGACAATTATGATGGGTGAAATCTGGAACTTTGGGTTTAAAAGGGTAATTATAGGCCCCAAAGTGTGATTTGGAAAAGCCCATACTTATCCTAAAAAGTGGAAATTACCTTTAGGCCCTTGCCTTAAAATAAATTAGGAAACCTTTGAAAATTCTATTTTTCGAAGCCTTTTAAAATATTGTATAAAACATAAAATATTATTTATAACACAAATAATTATTTTTAATTAAAGCTTATTTTGTATTATTATTTCTTTTTTCATTTAATATTCTTATTGAACACAATTTTTTAACAAAAATATTAGAATTATACGTATAAAATATAAAAATACTTCCTTAAAATACGTGAAGATGTGTGGTATTACAAGCTTTGCTGACTATTTGTTTTGTGTGCATGACTTTGTCTTGGACTTGGCCCTACAATGACCCACTTGTTGGTGAGTAGTTGTCTAGAATAAGAAAAGCTACAGGTATAAGTGGGCATATGTCATTTCATGCTGGGCTGGAGTGAGAGCGCTTGCAGTTTTTTGTAGCTTTACTCTTATTGCTTATGGATTACTAACTTTTATTTGGATGTTGTTTTATTTCTAAAGATTTTAGTTTTGGTTTTAAGGACCATTAAGATGGTTTCGAAGTGTAATAAAGTTTTAAGCTGGTTTTTGTTTTAGATGGTGATTTGAATATGGGTTTGAGAGTTGTTTTGAAATTTAGTTTTAAAATTGCTTTTGGTGTTAAGACTTCCGCTGTAGTACTTTGATAAATGCCTTAGCCGCTGTCACGGTGGCGGTAATACTTTGGTTTTTCCGTTATTAGGATTTTTAATAATTATAATTCTTTAATATTTATAATATGTTTTCCGAAAACATATAGAGTAGAAAGTTAGGAAATTCCGGGGTGTTACAGCCTCAATCTTTACATAGTCCCATTCAGGTGTCTTCAGCTTAACCGTAAAGGTAAATATGGTAGTAATTCCTTCAGATGTCTTCAGCTTAGCCGTGTAGGAAGATGATGTGATGAGAATTCCTCAGCTTAACCGTATAGGAAGATGATGTGATGATAATTTCTTCAAGTGTCTTCAGCTTAACTATATAGGTAGATGATGTGACAATGTCGTAAGCATATGATGTTGTTTGTGGCAAATGTTGTGCAATAGAAATTCGTAAGCATCTGATGTTGTTTATGACATCCTCGAGTTTAATAGATTTATGTTGTTGATAAAGACTAGCCAGTGTGTCGGCTGCTGATAATAGAGCAGAAACTTCTAACGGTGTTTGATGATTGTGGTTGGATAATTGAGCTTTGATGATTGATTCGCTGGTGAGGTTTGTAATTTGATATGGTGACTGAGTCTCATGTTGATGATCTCAGCATAGTGTATCTGTGAGGATTATATCTGGTGTTTAGAGGCCCTCAAGACGATTACAAGCTCACATGTGCCGATTCTTAATCTCTTAGAGTGGTAATAGAATATCACTAATTCTTTTCACTTTCCTTGGGGCGAGATGACCATTACACATTTCATTTCTCCATTCTTACCAGCCTTCCATTTTCTTCTTCCATTGTTTTGATCAACAATGAGCTTACCGTTATTCACTCCTAACCAAGGAGCTTCTACATCCTATCTGTGAGTCAATATGTAGGGGAAAGTCCGTGAGTAGTGTGAGCTTGTGCAAGGGTCTCACCTTGCATGGCACTAGTAGGGAACATAAAGTTTGTATTCTATTCTCCTTCTCATTTCTGGTGCCTTGACTGCCGATAAGGTTGCTCATCGTTGTCAACTTCTCTACCTTCCGGCTCTTGCTAACCTTTCTAAGTTCAAGGATATGATTGGGGCGGTTTGGGATACGCCTCCTGGCTATGAGGAGTGCCTGTCGTCAGGTAGACGGTTCCGTGGCCATTGGCATTGCCTCCTTTTAGAGGAATATTGAGGTAATGATTTGCTTTTGTTTTCTTCATCATGTAATTATTTTTGTTTATTTGATTTCACCCCTTTTTATTTTGCAGTTCTAGGCCTATTATAATTTTCCTCGCTTAGCTCCTCCTCATCCGAAGGAGCGTACCCACCTGGTCCTTGCTTCCTGGGAGAGTTGTAGGGGTGGCAGATGGATCAAAGGGAACAACGAGGCTTGTCTGATTATCCAAAAGCTTCATTTAGGGGAGGTATGTTTACATGTTGATACGAATATCAATGAGCAAAACTTTGAGGGTTTGGGTTTGATTGAAGGTGGAAAACAAGATGCAACCATGGGAGAGTTAGTGGCTTATGGAGACACAAGGCTCCTAGGGTTGGCTAGGGTGGATTTTTACGTGTGCATGGTTACATGTACAAGCTTTCTCACGTAGTTATCAAGCAAGCATAGTTAGTAGTTTAGGAGTGTTGAGCTATATGGGTTTTCTTCCCACGTCATTTGATAGGGTTTTACCATATGGTGTTTTGTGATTTTCTTATTTAGTTTATGAGTCATGGTTGATGGAATCAAGCATGGGAAACACAAAAATGAAGGTTTCTTGAAATAAAGATTGAATCTTGAAGAGTTTCTTGAAGTTCTTGAAATCGGAAGTCCAACAAAAATCAACGAGAAACATAGCACAGTTTATGGCGGGATTTTTGAAAGATTTTTGAAGATTGGGCAACGTTGTCAACGGTGTTTTTCGTGTTGTTTGACTTGGTCAACTTAGTTTGTTTTCGGAAATTGGTTCTTAGATTTGATTTTCAAATATCTAAGATTTAGACTAGAAATCAGATTACAAAATATATGGTGCAAATTGTATCCGGTTTTTGTTAAGATTTTCTTGTATCCTAATCTTAGTTTGTTTAACCAA
>PYUH01000216.1:278695-297979 GCA_016808085.1 Suaeda aralocaspica
AATCGACTTGGAAAATGTCCCTCCTTTTAGAAAACAATATATTCCCCAAAAATGTACTTTCTCCAACCAGAACTCAACACTTCCTCTGGGCGGAACCTCTAGCATATAATTAATCAGTTCTCTTAATGTCCATCAAGATTGTCCAAATGTGCCACATATTACTCTTTACTCTTAGAGTACACCAAAAATTTCCCTGAATAAACAAACAAACCACAAAGTTATCCAAAAACTGTTGAAAATACTTATTCAGAGGGTCCAGAAAAAAAATTGCTGGGGCATTCGTTAACCTAAAGGCATAACAGTGAACTCATAGTGCCATATCTAGTAGACAAAGCATTTTTCGGATGTCCATCATTAGTAATCATCATTTGAATGGTTATCTGACCTCAAATCAATCTGTCGAACACAAACAGCAGTAGATCCACTTTCAATTTGATTTGTTTTCGAAAACTATATTATTTTCATAATTCATCAATCCTCGGTTTATAAAGGACTAATCGTGTAAAATGGGTAAGCTAAAGATAACTTATTTTTGCTCATTGTCACTCTTAGTTAGCTTCTTTAGTCTAATTACCTATAACGTTAAACTTCCCATCTTTCTTCTTCACAACAATACCGGAGATCAACCAAGGTGAAGCAGTTAGTAGGCCTCAATGTAACCCTTTTCCAACAAATCTTGTAATGCTTTCTTTCAATCCACTAATTTCTGGCAGGTTGCCATAGTACAGGGTGCTTTGGACAAATAGGTGATTTTACTAGGACTAAGTCTTCTAGTCAAGTCAATATCTCGTTTGAGGCACCCAGAATCTCTTATGGGAACAGTCCAGCAAGTCCCTTACCTACCTCAAACTTCATTCCTCGAAGCACTAGCACGGCCTCTCAAACATCGTGATCCGCATCACCCCACACTACAGGTCCTAACCTGGCGAAAAAACCTCAAAAATAAAAAAAATTTTAAAAACTCTCCTCACAAACTAGCAAAACCCCCTCATTACTGATCACTATTTTGTCCCCGTGTCTTGTTTTGGCTTCATTCTGCCCTCCAATTAGCTCACATTCTTTACCCTTATCATTAACGAGATCTTCTGCTTTTTGGTTAAATAGTAATATTCCTAGGCCTTTTTGCCTACCTTTTTCAACAAATCCATATCTAGGATCACTTCTTAAGCTCACCTAAATAAAACTCGATTAAGGTTTTGAGTTAGCCGTTAACTCCACTTCCTCAATTTCAATAGGAACATATTGAAAAATCTTCTTTGAACACTGCGACTTCTTGTCCTGAGCCTGGGGTTAATAAATTTACTTATGCACTATCTATTGTATCTACCTTTCCAAAACCCGGGTTTAGTTACTAGAATCATAGTGCCGATACAAAGAATTAGTGTCCTGCACCGAACTCAAACAAAACATAGGAGGATAAGTAGAGTGTCAAGAGTAAAGTAACACCTTCTTCATTCGCATATCGATTACTCCTCCTGAGCATCAAAGTTAACTTACCATTCATTTGAGCCTGGTCGTCCGGGTCTGTCTCCTCAATCCCACTCCATTACCCTATTTTCGGCTTGATCGTGTGCTGTGTAACCTTCCTCCCCATATTTCCTGTGGACACCCCTTTTTTGCTTGCCCCCAACTTGAATTCCCCCTACGATTAAGAATTTGTCCCTCGTTCCTTTGTTCCCTATAGAAGCACCCATTCTCACGGGTCCCTCCACCAAGTTTTGTTACAACAACGCGATCAAGTCACTGGCGTTTCCCTGTGCCACAGGTCCTTCTCCGGGTGATTCACTAGTAGAAAAAATGGGAGTTGCCTGACGTTTTTGACCATTTTAAAAGACCGCAGCAAATAACTCGTGATTGATTTTCAACACAAAATAATTTGCTGCGCGTATTAAAAGTATTTGCGCCGGCTTTTCTATTATTGCTGCGGTTAAACCGCAGTAAATAATTCAACACAAATACAAAAGACTCAAGCACAGCCCAAAAAGGAGGGCGGTTAGATACAAAAAAGAAAAAACAACTCCAAACACTTATCCTTTTTTCCTGCTATAACCCCTAACCCGATCCTCTCTTGTTCTATCTCTAATCTGATATTCTAAATTCTTCTCCTAACCTTATCAAAAGTTTGTCCTCGTGCCGCGCACCAAACACATGGAGTATGCACAAAACCAAAACAATACAAAAAAAAGGTCCTTTGACTCTGATATAACTTATCAAAAGTGTCATTCTAGTCTCTTCTTCTATTATAATTTTCTCTCATTAGGTTTTAAATTTCTTCAATGGCGGAGTCTCTCTTCCTTCCTTCAATGGCTGGATCTCTTGGCGGCCTGTTAGTTACCTCCTTCTTACTTTCTCTCAATGCCTGTTCTCCGTACCGGCTGTCGCGAGGAGCTGTTGGTATGCAGCCTTCTCCTTCATTAAAAAACCCTTAGCTTTTTTTCTGATTTTGTCAATTCTTGATTTGTTCTTGGTTTTTTCCAAAAATTTGTTTGAAGTTTTCTGATTAAACGTTGATTTTTATATATTAGATTTCATTTTCAACTTTTTTGTTGTGTTTCGAATTTGCGAGTTTTGAGTTTGGTGCTTATAGAGCGCGATTTTTTTTGGTTTATCTCGGCACGATTTCAGGGTGCGTACAGTTTTCCTCCCGTGGTTGTTTTCGATTTATATTTTTTGTTGTTGTTTGCGTTTTGGTTTTTTGGTTTTGAAGTTATTTAATTTTTTGTTTCGAGTTTTGTAGGTGACTGACTGAATCAATTGTTGTTAATGACTTTATGTTTAAATCTGGTGAAGCTTTACATTTGTGACTTATGTGTGATTATGTTTTACAGATTCATTGTTCTTTGTTTACATTTCGATTTTGATGTTCTTTGTTTTTAAATCAGATTCATATTAATGGATTTTCTGAGTTTTTTAGTAGTGGAGTTTTAGATATAAAAATGTGATGTATTTGAAACTTTGGGGTAGAGAATCCACTCCTGCATGATCACTGCTCATTGATGAGGAGTTGATTCTATTGTGGTAGAGAGTTGACTTATTGAGAGAGCTGATTTTTCCTCTCATGGATCTTCCAAGGTTCTATAAAGAAACTCCTTTCAATCCTCTGTTCTGATAGCTTAAGTCTTGATAGCTATGACAAGGGAATAGAAAATCTGGGACTAATTTAGAACTCCACAGAAATGAATAATTGCTTTCATTTCCATTGGTTGTAGAAAATTTATCCTAGGAGCTATGCATAGGAAGGCTCATTACACAACACATGATTTGACATGTTTTGCGTTTGTTAAACCTAAGATGGTCTTTGAGGATAAATCTGTATGTTAAAAAATCTTATCTGTCTCTCCTTTCTATTCTCAATAAAAAACCTGTTGTGTGTGACAAACTTATATGTTAAAAAATCTTATCTCCTCCCTGTCTGCTCTCATCAACTTGTTATCTCGTTTTCGTATTTTCTGTTCGCTACTTTCTCCGGATGCGATTTCGCAGCTTATGGTTTTTTTTTCCAAGGGTGTCGTATGTTCTACCTGAAACGTAAACTTTTTGTTGTTGTGTTGTTTGACATTTTGTCTTTATGGGGATTTTCTTTTTATATTTTGCTTGTTTTATCATTATGTGGGTGCAATCCTCGTAGCTTCATGCTATCTTTATCTTGATTGCCACTTTAAATGAGTTTATCCAATCATCCTATCTTACTATTTGCAGTAGTCTTTATCTTTAGTGCCTTTCTTTCACTGATGCTTAATTGTTAATAGGTGCTTCCCACACTTCTGTTGCTGCCACTGTGAGATGCTTGCCTTTATAATGCTCTTGAAGTGTTTTGTTTTGTAGATAATTGTATTTGAGATTGATGTATTATTCTAATGTGTGTAACTGTAATGTTATTACAATATTGTACATATACAAACATTCTGGCTACAATTTGCATTAAAAAAAAAAAAAAAAAAAAAAAAAAAAAATAAATTTTTTTTTGGGTGGTATTGCTGGGTTTTCTAGAAAACCGCAGCAAATAAAGTTTTTTTGTTTTTTGGTGGGAAAATCCACATATTTGTGCGTTTTACAAAGACACCGCAGCAAATAGTGGGATTTCCCACCAATTTTGCCCTTTT
The DNA here is from genome assembly GCA_016808085.1 of Suaeda aralocaspica. NCBI lineage: Eukaryota > Viridiplantae > Streptophyta > Magnoliopsida > Caryophyllales > Amaranthaceae > Suaeda > Suaeda aralocaspica. Next base: position 282,799 of record PYUH01000216.1, read on the forward strand.
TGCTGCGGTTTTTTGACTTACAACCGCAGCCAAAAAGTCCATTTTTTTGCTGGGTTGAACCGCAGCAAATAATAAAACTAGTTTATTGCTGCTACTCCAAGTGCTGCGCGTTAAAAACCGCCCCCAGCAAAACCCTAAAAAACCGCAGCAAAAGTCGGATTTTGTACTAGTGATTGTTAGTACACTTATTGAATAGTACACACACCCTCCTTGACTAGCCATCTGAGCTCTATCCATTTCCAGAAGTAGGCTTCCAAAGTTTCACTTATTACCCTGGAAGTGTTGTGAAACAAGGTTTTACTATATCCACATGATTCCTTTTGGTTGAAGTCCCTCCACCATCTTCCTTTTCTCCCGTCTCACCTTCCTCTGTACCTCTTTCTCTTGTGGTCATGGATGACAAGTGTGCAGCTCACTACATATAACTCATCCAAGGATTCAAAGATTTGCCCATCTAATTGTGACTGAAGTCTAAGGGTAACCCTCTTTCAAAACGACTAGCCTTAACCTCTCAGTTGCTACAGGCTCGGAGCAAACCTAGACAATTCTATGAACTTAGTGTAGTACTCAGTAACGGACATACTTCCCATCTTCAACTCTAGAAACTCCTATCTTTTCTATTTTGAAAGAACACAGGATAGAACTTATTACGGATTTGCTCCTGAAACATATCCCAATTAAACCCTAGCAAAGCTCTAATCACATACCTTAGTTTGTGACCACCATAAATCAGCTTCTCCTCTAATAGTAAACAACATGGTTACCTAAGCTCTTCTGGAACTCAACAGCCCAAACAACTTATAAACTCTCTCAACCACCTCTAGAATAGTGGATTGTGCTTCTCCATAGTAAGTGGGTGGCTTACTTTGAGAAATTTCTTGAAAAGTTCCCCCACAGGGTTACTACCCATTTCTCTCTCTGGCAGCTAACAGTTCGACTACAGTAGCTAATTGCATACACTACTTCATTCAGCGGATTCTTGTTCGTTCAGCCATTCTATTCTCCATTAGAGGAAAAGACCTTATATTAAATTATGCTAGCTCTAAGTTAGAACAACCAATTTTATAAAATAAAACACCTTCTCATTCGTTCTCACAAAGAAGTTTCATTCCGCTTAGAGCGAATGATTTCCTTAGTTTTGATTGTTTACAAAACCATTAAATAAGAATAAAGCACGTAAGAAATAAAAAATAATCCCCTTAGTTCTACTCTACTTGAGCTTTCTTCATGAAAGAAATATATTACTTAACTCATGTTATTATTTCTTATGGCTCACTGCCCCTTATTCAAACTAATGTAAACAATAACTAAATTGTTTCAATCTTCTAAACATCAGAACACTACACAAAATTAACTAAATTATATTTAAACAAAATCTTTAAACGCTAACATTTCTTTCTTCTTGTCTCTGACATCACATACTTTTTGGTATGAATTCAGGATCATTTTTGTATCAACTTTCCATTTCTTCTCCATTTCTTCCATTTTTCCTCAGGATCTAACTCTTCTTCATCCTCTCGGAATCGTTTACCAAGTCTACAGACACTGGAATTACTGGATCCGGGTTCTCGATTTCATAAAATGAACTATCCCTTGACTCATCAGTCCTTGAATCAGTAGTAGTCTCCTTTACCATCTGACCTCACAGACTATCTTTCCTAGGCTGGTGTGGGCAGGGTCTCATCACTTACATTCATCGTTGATACTCTTCTCTTTCCCTAGCATTGTACTTTCTAAGAATCTCCCATCCACGACCCATTGGCCAACTGTATCCTATATTTAGAATAGTTCGGAAGTCCTCCACCAAAGTGGAATCCGCTAAACTTAGCCTTGATTTCTAAGTAGGGCGAACGATCAGGCAAAAAATTAACAATTGGGCTGATACATGTGGGTGGTCCCATTGTGGCAGTTTCATATAGTACTCATATACTAACAGTAAAACCGTATTTTCTAAACATACTAGGGGGACTTTCCATAGTCTTTCTTCTCCAAGATTCCTATTTGTTGTCTTTGCTAGGCTATACTAACAAGACACCCTGCACACAACATTTAAAGTCTAATGGACCCATCCTCCAAAACAAAAAAACTAACAGTTCTACAAAAGGTTCTTGTGGCTAACATACAATTTCCTTTTACACAGCATTCTCATAAGCAACACACTAAATATGAACTTTAATGCATAAATAAACATAAACAAAGTGATCCTACATGCCCAAACTTCCTACCCAAACTCACCACATGGTATTAAAGTAATAACACATAATACATACCGAATTCCATGCGTACCTGCAACAATAATTTATTTTTCAAAACTTTCATTTTCGGAAATTACTATTTTTAGAAAAAAATTCAGTTTCAAAAACTTTCCAAAACAGAAATTCCTTTCCAAAAATAAAAAATAGGGTACCCCCAAAAATAAAATTTATTTTGTATTCAAAATTAAGCTATGTAACACATTTGTTACAACATGGAATTTTCCTAACTTCCTACTTATATTTTTCCGGAAAAAATATTAGAAATATTAAAGAATTATAATTATTACAACTCTAACAACGGAAAAACCAAAGTATTACCGCCACCCTGATAACGACAAGGGTTTTATCAAAGTATTACAGCAAAGAAGACTTAAAACCAAAAACCAATTTAAAGCGAACTTCAAAACAAGTCTCATCAAATTCAATGAACATCCCAAAACAAAATCAACTTAAAACTTTATTACACTTCGGAACCATTTTAATGGCCCTTAAAAACCAAACAAAAGTCTTTTTTAAAATAAAAACATCATTTAAATAACGTTAGTACTTCATAAAGCAATAAAATAAAGCTACAAACAAAGCAAGCGCTCTCACTCCAGCCTTGCATGAAATGACATATGCCCTCTTGTACCTGTAGCTTTTCTATTCTAGACAACTACTCACCAACAAGTGGGTCATTGTAGGGCCATGTCTAAGAAAAAATCATGAACAACAGCAGCATAGCTGAGTACATAACTTCTAAAGACTATGCAACAGAACAACATAAATTAAAACATACACACACCTTACCTTTGGACACACTTTCACATGTGCATGACTTAAAAAAATTAATTTTATATTTAAAATTGTGGATTGTGCATTGAACGTGTTTCCTTTCCTTAAAAATCTCCCTATTGGGCACCAACTTGGGGAAAACTCCAAGAAGGTATTACATGTCACATAAAGTGATGGAATTCTGCGCATTATAAATATAAAAGAGAGCAATGTTTGTACTCCAATTAGAAGTTATAGATCTCTGTTCCTTACGACTCCCCCCATTGTTCATACTCAAGTACATACGTTCCAAGAGTTTTGATGACAATCCTCTTACACTTTAAGGATTAAACCGGCTTTAACAATGTTATGACTCACATATAGATCATAAAAACATGCATCAAATCAAGCAAGCCTATTACTTATCAACTTAAGTTGGTTCAAAATTAATCCATGTGTATCCTTTAATTCAATGAACTTCCTTTACCACACATTAAATGTGAGTGCCTAATGTTTACTCTCTCCTTGACAAACACATATAAATTTGAGTGGCAACATGTATAAAATATTTGCTCATAACTCATGTAATCATGTGATTAAAATTCACAACTTCCTTTTTGTTGATTAAGTAGCTAACCAAATTTAAAAATAACTTCCTTCTTTATTGATAAACTATTGGCCTAATCAAACTGATCATAACATTCCAATTCCATCTTATAAATTTATATTAATGTCAACATAAATGAATCATGCTTCTAATTAACTTGTCATGACAAAAATCCAATGATTCAAGCAAGCCATAACAATATTTCATAACATAGAGGATCATCCAAGCATGAATTTTATCTTATGTTTGCCTTAGTACTTAGTACCTTGTGAAATAGTGGTGTGCTCCGCCACAACTTCTAAAGTTGACTATTTCAAAGTCTCCTACATAAAGAAAACCAAAACTAAATTAAAAACCTTGTTGGCTAAGTTCTACAACAAATTAAACTAACTTCTATATTGGAAACTTGTTCAAAACATTCTTATATGGTCTCTATTCAATTCCATACTTCACTTTAATTTTTTTATTGCAAGATTACTGGTTTTCGAGACATATTTATGCTTTATAAAACCTCAACCTAAATTTTTGTCACTTTGAAAGGTGGACAACAATTTAAAAATTATCAAAAATCCTTGAAAAGCTTCAAAAACAACACAAATCAATCATACAATGTATTACTTAATTTATATGATAATTCTTGCTAATTACATACTTTAAAAGCGTAATTATTTACTTTATAAAATCTGGATAGCATGTTAAATATGCTTAAAATCCCTTTTAAATTCATGAAACATACTAAAAATCAATGTAACATCATAGAATTTATATGTGATCATACTAGCATAATATGAACACTTAAACTTATTTTTTACGTGTTATATATAAAATTTCAGATTTATTAATTAACTTTAAACTCATAGAAAACTCATAAAAACATCATAAATCCATAGAAAAACTCTTTTACAATCAACTTACATATTATGACACCAATCTATGCTTTAGAATAATTTTCCATAAGCCAAAACATGTTCATAATATTTATTCAATTGAACTTCATGATTACAAAATTTGGCAGCAATTTTTATGTTCTAAGCCTTTTAAAATCAATCTAAAACTTCATAAAATCATCATATCACACAACAACAATTCATGATCATAATATGCATTAAATCTTATAAACTCATAATAATAAAAACTTTATTTTATAAAAACCTAATCTAAAATTTCATGAACAAAAAATTATTCATGCCTTAAAACAAATATAACTTCTTAAAAACATGATGAAACTATAAAATCATGATTAAAATAAATATGAACATGAATTTGCAGATTGAATCAAAAAGAAAGAGGGAGAAATTTTTTTTTTATATATTGTTAAATATACCGAAATCGAGGGGAGGTGACGCGTGGTGGTGGCCGGTGGTGAGACGGAGGTGGTCGGCGAGTGGGTCCGGCGAGCACGAATCCCAAGAAAAAAACTGAACTTTTTTTCCGTGAAAATCGAAAAAAAAAAATTTTTTTTCGAAAATTGCTCCTCTCTTTTTTTGTCTCCTTTCTCCCTCTAGATTTTGAATCCTAATGAACAATTTGATGGGTGAAATCTGGAACTTGTGGTTTAAAAGGGTAATTATAGGCCCCAAAGTGTGATTTGGAAAAGCCCATACTTATCTAAAAAGGAATTACCTTAGGCCTTGCCTTAAAATAAAATTAGGAAACCTTTGACAAAATTCACTTTTTCGAAGCCTTTTAAAATAATTATAACAAAAATATTATTATAAACATTAAATTTAATAATTATTTTTAATAAAGCTTATTTTGTATTATTATTTCTTTTTTATTTAATTATTCTTATTGAACACAATTTTTTAAAAAAATTAGAATTATACGTATAAAATATAAAAAAACTTCCTTAAAATACGTGAGATGTGTGGTATACAAGCTTTGCTGACATTTGTTTTGTGTGCATGACTTTGTCTTGGACTTGGCCCTCTCAAATGACCCACTTGTTGGTGAGTAGTTGTCTAGAATAAGAAAAGCTACAGGTATAAGTGGGCATATGTCATTTCAGCTGGCTGTCTGAGTGAGAGCGCTTGCAGTTTTTTTTGTAGCTTTACTCTTATTGCTTATGATTACTAACTTTTATTTGAGTGTTGTTTTATTTCAAAGATTTAGTTTTGGTTTAAGGACCATTAAGATGGTTTCGAAGTGTAATAAAGTTTAAGCTGGTTTTGTTTTAGATGGTGATTTGAATATGGGTTTTGAGAGTTGTTTTGAAAATTTAGTTTTAAATTGCTTTTGTGTGTTAAGACTTCCGCTGTAGTACTTTGATAAATGCCTTAGCCGCTGTCACGGTGGCGGTAATACTTTGGTTTTTCGTTATTAGGATTTTTAATAATTATAATTCTTTAATATTATAATATGTTTTCGAAAACATATAGAGTAGAAAGTTAGGAAATTCCGGGGTGTTACAGCCTCAATCTTTACATAGTTCCCATTCAGGTGTCTTCAGCTTAACCGTAAAGGTAAATATGGTAGTAATTCCTTCAGATGTCTCAGCTTAGCCGTGTTGTAGGAAGATGGTGTGATGAGAATTCTCAGCTATAACCGTATATAGGAAGATGATTGTGATGATAATTCTTCAAGTGTCTTCAGCTTAACTATATAGGTAGATGATGTGACAATGTCGTAAGCATATGATGTTGTTTGTGGAAATGTTGTGCAATAGAAATTCGTAAGCATTGATGTTGTTTATGACATCCTCGAGTTTAATAGATTATTGTTGATTAAAGACTAGCCAGTGTGTCGGCTGCTGATATAGAGCAGAAACTTCTAACGGTGTGTTTGATGATTGTGGTTGGATAATTGAGCTTTGATGATTGATTCGCTGGTGAGGTTTTGTAATTTGATATGGTGACTGAGTCTCATGTTGATGATCTCAGCATAGTGTATCTGTTAGGATTATATCTGGTGTTTAGAGGCCTCAAGACGATTACAAGCTCACCATGTGCCGATTCTTAATCTCTAGAGTGGTAATAGATATCAACTAATTCTTTTCACTTTCCTTGGGGCGAGATGACCATTACACATTTCATTTCTCCATTCTTACCAGCCTTCCATTTTCTTCTTCCATTGTTTTTGATCACATGAGCTTACCGTTATTCACTCTAACCAAGGAGCTTCTACATCCTATCTGTGAGTCAATATGTAGGGGAAAGTCCTGTGAGTAGTGTGAGCTTGTGCAAGGGTCTCACCTTGCATGGCACTGTAGGGACATAAAGTTTGTATTCTATTCTCCTTCTCATTTCTGGTGCCTTGACTGCCGATAAGGTTGCTCATCGTTGTCAACTTCTCTACCTTCCGGCTCTTGCTAACCTTTCTAAGTTCAAGGATATGATTGGGGGCTGGTTTGGGATACGCCTCCTGGCTATGAGGAGTGCCTGTCGTCAGGTAGACGGTTCCGTGGCCATTGGCATTGCCTCCTTTTAGAGGAATATTGAGGTAATGATTTGCTTTTGTTTCTTCATCATGTAATTATTTTTGTTTATTTGATTTCACCCCTTTTTATTTTGCAGTTCTAGGCCTATTATAATTTTCCTCGCTTAGCTCCTCCTCATCCGAAGGAGCGTACCCACCTGGTCCTTGCTTCCTGGGAGAGTTGTAGGGGTGGCAGATGGATCAAAGGGAACAACGAGGCTTGTCTGATTATCCAAAGCTTATTTAGGGGAGGTATGTTTACATGTTGATACGAATATCAATGAGCAAAACTTTGAGGGTTTGGGTTTGATTGAAGGTGGAAAACAAGATGCAACCATGGGAGAGTTAGTGGCTTATGGAGACACAAGGCTCCTAGGGTTGGGTAGGGTGGATTTTTACGTGTGCATGGTTACATGTACAAGCTTCTCACGTAGTTATCAAGCAAGCATAGTTAGTAGTTTAGGAGTGTTGAGCTATATGGGTTTTCTTCCCACGTCATTGATAGGGTTTTACCATATGGTGTTTTGTGATTTTCTTATTTAGTTTATGAGTCTGGTTGATGGAACAAGCATGGGAAACACAAAAATGAAAGTTTCTTGAAATAAAGATTGAATCTTGAAGAGTTTCTGAAGTTCTTGAAATCGGAAGTCAACAAAAATCAACGAGAAACATACAAGTATTATGGCGGGATTTTTGAAAGATTTTTGAAGATTTGGGCAACGTTGTCAACGGTGTTTTCTTGTGTGTTTGACTTGGTCCAACTAAGTTGTTTTTCGGAAATATGGTTCTTAGATTTGATTTCAAAATATCTAAGATTTAGACTAGAAATCAGATTACAAAATATATGGTGCAAGATTGTATCCGGTTTTTGTTAAGATTTTCTTGATCCTAATCTTAGTTTGTTATACCATATATCTAAGGTAGTTAGGATATGTTTAGGATTCTCAAATATTATGTATATGTTTAGTTATAAATAGGATGTAAAATACATCAATAAAATTCAGATTAGAGTGATAAAACACAGTTGTTTCCGGTTTTCTTTGTTCCTACGAGAAGTAAACAAATTTTGTGGGAGGATTTTGTGAAGAATTCGATTGAGTGAGTGGTGCTTTGAGCTTATCTCACGTGAGGATAGTTCTTAGGATTTGAGGGTGCTTTTCTTTAATCAAATTCTATCAATTATTCGCCTTAGAAGTTTCGAATTTGTGGTGCATTGCTTTATCAAATTTGAAGTCTAAGTTTATCTGTGTGAGTAGCGTTTGTTTATAACAAAATTCACATCAACTTTTGGTGCTCTCGTTGAGAGATTCGTTCAATCTAAGTGTTCGTGTTCAATATCAATTATCATGGCTCAAGAAGGTGAGAGTGAGACGAACATCCACAAGGATTCACAAAGGGTTTGAGCTTGGCTCAAGCAAAGAGCTACGTATGCAAGGGGAGATAGAGATGTTAAAGGCTCGTTTAGATGAAGTCCTAACATCATGGCTTCTACCACAGAAAACTCTACTAAATCTAAACAAGAGGATGGTCATCATCAAGTTCAAGTGAGCAAGAAAGTGTGAGGAGTGTACGTAAACCAAAAAAAGGATACTCATCAAGTTCTAGTGACGATGAGGGAACCAAGATCAAGCATAAACGTAAGGGAAAGATGAGGGATGATGATCGAATCTTAAACTCGAAATTCCTGAATTTAATGGAGGTATGGATCCTGAAAATTTCTAGATTGGATTCGTAGAGTTGAAAGGATTTTTCGTTACAAAGAATATGATGACCATAAGTCCTATAAGTTGGCGGATATTAACTCACTTCCTATGCAAGTCTATGGCTTGAGGGGTTACAAGAGAAGAGGAAGAAAGAAAGGTAGGTCAAAAATCTCTTCATGGTCTAAATTAAAAAGGGAGATGAGGAAACGTTTGTTCCTCAAGATTTCGAGCAAAATATTTCATCAAGATGCATACATTAAAACAAGATAGAAAAACGGTTGATGAATATATTGTGGAGTTTGAAAAATGATCATGATTTGTGATTTAGAAGAGAAGGAGGACCACAAAAGTGGCTCGTTTTGTGGCTGGTCTAGATGAAAAATAAGGGAGAAGGGTCGAATTACAACCTTATTGGACCTTTGATGAAGTTGTAGAGTGGCAGCAAGGGTTGAGAAAACAAGTTGCCACGTAAGCCAAGACATACTTCAAAACTTATGACCCTAAGGAAAAACGTGATACTTTTCCTCAAAACCAAACTTGGATAAGGTTACTAAACCACCCTTCATCAAGGAAAGGAGTTCAACTTCAAACCCCAAAGTAGTGATCACGCATTGTTGTTTCAAGTGTAAAGGGCAAGGTCACATTCAAAGAGATTGTCCTCATGCTAGGGTCACAACAACTCGAAATTGGGTAGATGGGGAAAGCCTTGAAGAAGAGGAGGAGATGTATGGGGATAGGGAGAGGAAGAGAAGAGTATGCCAATTATGAAATATAGGAGGAAGAAGACGAGGAAGTCCAACCAGAAACACAAGGCCAATCCTTGGTGTTAGTAGGGTATTACAATCTCAAATGATGACACAACCTTTGGAGAGTCAAAGAGACAAAATTTTCTCACAAGGTGTAATGTTCAAGGCAAGCTTTTGTGATGTGATCATAGATACTGGAAGTTGCACAAACGTAGTCTCTACATTGTTGGTGGAAAAACTCGCACGCCAATTCCTACAAAGATACATCCTCAACATACAAGATACATTGGCTCAGCACACAAAGCGATGTTTAAGGTAAAAACAAGCTTTGATTGCGTTTAAAAATTTTGTGAAATGTAATTGAGGATCAAGTATTTGTGATGTTTTGTCCTATGGATGCTTGTCATATACTATTGGGTAGACCTGGCAATATGACCGTTTTGTGAAGTTTAATGGGAGAACAAATGTTCTATAGTGGCAAGAACCAATGAGAAATCAATGCATTGAAACCCTTGATGATTTCTAAACCTAAACAAAGCATGGTAATTCTAAAGGTGTGTTTTGTTGGTGGGTGGAAAGGAGGTTAGAAAGGGAGTTGAAAACAAGTTCTATATCCTATATGTTGTTAGCCAAAGAGGTACAAGATGAAGCCCCAAGATGAGATTCCTAGGGTTTTGTATCTGTTGAATGAGTTTTCAGATGTGTTTCCTAATAGTGGCCCCCAGGGTTACCACCAATACGTGGAATTGAACATCAAATTGATCTATTTCCTGGTCTCAAATTCCTAACAAGCTGCTATAGATGAATCCAGAGGAGACAACAAGGAGATACAAAGGCAAATTGAGGAATTAATGAGAGGGGGGTACGTGAGGAGAGAGCATGAGTCCCATGTGCTGTGCCTACACTAATAGTACCTAAGAAGGATGGGACTTGGAGAATGTGTATGATTCAAGGGCAGTTAACAATATAACCGTCAAGTATAGGTTTCCTATACCTAGATTGGATGATTTGCTCGAGAATTACATGGTTCTCAATTGTTTTCAAAAATTGATTTAAGAAGTGGCTATCATCAGATTCGAATGAAGGAAGGTGATGAATGGAAAACGGTGGTTTCAAAACAAAGCTAGGGTTTAATGAATGGTTAGTCATGCCTTTGGGTTAACTAATGCACCTAGTACGTTTATGAGGTTGATGAATGAGGTTTTAAAGCCATACATTGGCAAGTTGTGTGGTGTATTTAGATGTATATTGTGTGTATAGCAAGAGTGTTAATGATCACCTAAGTCATCTAAGGAGTGTGTTTGGGACATTACGAGAACAAAAGTTTATGCTAACTCGAAAGTGTATTTCATGATTACCAAGTGTTGACGTTTTTGGGTTTGTATATGTGTCCATAGATGGGTTTTTGTTGATCCATCTAAGTGGAAGCTATAAAATCATGGCCAACACCAAAAAACGTGACAGAAGTACGTGCTTTCCATGGATTAGCCCGTTTTATAGGAGGTTTGTGAAGAATGTTTTCATATTTGTTGCTCCTATGGACGAATGCTTAGAAGGATAAACCTAAGTTTGAGTGGATAAGGGGGCACAAGAAGCTTTTGATTGATTAAGAAGTTGCTTTGTAACACACCCATACTAGCCTTACCAGATTTCTCTAAACCATTTGAAGTTGAGACGGATGCAAGTGGGGTTGGAATTGGTGCTGTTCTAGTACAAGGGAAAAGGCAATTGTGTATTTAGTGGAGAAATTTAATGGTGCTAAATTGAACTATTCTCACGTATGACAAGGAATTCTATGCCATTATTAGAGCTTTGGATCATTGAGTCATTATTTAAGGCCTAATCACTTCATACTACATTCTGATCATGAAGCTTTGAAGCAACATTAATGGTCAACAAAAGTTGAATCCAAGACATGCTAAATGGGTTGAATTTTTGCAATCATTCCACTTTCTTCAAATAACAGACGGGAAAATCTAATGTTGTGGCTGATGCTTTGTCAAGAAGGTATACTTTGCTTGGTGTTTTGAACTTTAAATTACTTGGGTTAGAGTTGATAACTCAATTTTACGACAAGATGGAGACTTTGGACCAATAATGGCGCAACTTTCAAAGGGTTCTATGAGTTCCTATGTGCTACATGATGGGTTTGTTTGTTTAAAGGTAATCTATTGTGCATACCTAAGTGTTCTATACGTGAGTTACTAGTAAGGGAGGCTCATGGAGGAGGTATTGCTGGACATTTTGGCATTACAAAGACACTAACCATGTTGCAAGAAACATTTCTATTGTGCCAAAAGATGATTGTTATGTTGAGGCCATAATTGCTCATGTGCTACTTATCAAAAGGCAAAGGCGGCCTTTCATCAAGGCTTTTATACTCCATTGCAGTGCCAGAGGACCTGGGAGGATGTTTTTGTGGATTTCATTGTAGGGTTGCCAAGGAAAGCAAGGGAAAAAGATGCAATTATGGTAGTGGTTGATTAGATTTTCAAAGATGGCTCATTTTACACCATGTCACAAGACGATGATGATGATATGAATGTGGCTGATTTGTATTTTAGAGACATCATAAGGTTACATGGGGTTCCAAAGACTATTGTAAGTGATAGAGACACAAAATTCATGAGCTACTTTTGGAAGTCACTTTGGAGGTTGATAGGTAAAAACTTTTGTTTAGCACATCTACCACTCAAACAGATGGCCAAACAGAGGTCACTAATCGAACACTAGGGTTTTGTTGCGTGGTTTGGTTGTAAGACACAAAAAGATTGGGATTTGAAGCTTGCTCATGCTGAATTTGCTTACAATAGGTCGCCTACTTATGCTACTAAACACTCACCTTTCAAGATAGTCTATGGAATCACCCTAAGTTACCAATTGATTTTGTAAGTATTCCTAAAGGGGAGTTGGTACACAAAGATGCCAAGACAAAAGGTTGAGTACATGCAAAAAACTTCACGCAGAAGTAAGTAGGCTTGATTGAGAGGTCAATGATTTACAAGGCACGAGCAAACAAACACAAAATCACAGCATGTGTACAAAGAAGGGATTTGGTTTGGTTACACTTAAGGAAGGAAGATTTCCAAATCAAAGGAAGAATAAACTTATGCTCGTTGTGTGATGGACCGTTCAAAATCATAAGTAAAGTGGGGGATAATGCTTATAAATTGGAATTACCAGGAGAATATGGAGTCCATGCTACTTTCAACATTGGTGATTTAGCTCCTTATGTTCCTGATAATCCACTTCGAGGTTTGAGGACAAACACTTTGAAGAAGAGGAGGATGAACGAATATTCAATGAGCAAAACTTCGAGGGTTTGGGTTTGATTGAAGGTGAAAGAGGAAAACAAGATGCAACCATGGGAGAGTTAGTGGCTTATGGAGACACAAGGCTCCTAGGGTTGGCTAGGGTGGATTTTTACGTGTGCAGGTTACATGTACAAGCTTTCTCACGTAGTTACAAGCAAGCATAGTTAGTAGTTTGGAGTTGAGCTATATGGGTTTTCCCGTCATTTGATAGGGTTTACCATATGTGGTGTTTTGTGATTTATTTTTAGTTTATGAGTCATGGTGATGGAATCAAGCATGGGAAACACAAAAATGAAGGTTTCTTGAAAATAAAGATTGAATCTTGAAGAGTTTCTTGAAGTTCTTGAAATGGAGAGTACAACAAAAATCACGAGAAACATAATAAGTTATATGGCACATGGGGGATTGAAAGATTTATTGAAAGAAGATTTTTGAAGATTTGGGCAACGTTGTCAACGGTGTTTTTCGTGTTGTTTGACTTGGTCAACTTAAGTTTGTTTTTCGGAAATATGGTCCTTAGATTTGATTCTCAAAATATCTAAGATTTAGACTAGAAATCAGATTACAAAATATATGGTGCAAGATTGTATCCGGTTTTTGTTAAGATTTTCTTGTTATCCTAATCTTAGTTTGTTATACCATATATCTAAGGTAGTTAGGATATGTTTAGGATTCTCAAATATTATATGATATGTTTAGTTATAAATAGGATGTAAAATACATCAATAAAATTCAGATTAGAGTGATTAAACACAAGTTGTTTCCGGTTTTTCTTTGTTTCACGAAGTAAACAAATTTTGTGAGGATTCTTGTGAAGAATTTGATTGAGTGAGTGGTGCTTTGAGCTTTATCTCACGTGAGGATAGTTCTTAGGATTTGAGGGTGCTTTGCTTTAATCAAATTCTATCAATTATTCGCCTTAGAAGTTCGAATTTGTGGTGCATTGCTTTATCAAATTTGAAGTCTAAGTTTATCTTGTGTGAGTAGCGTTTGTTTATAACAAAATTCACATCACATGTCGTTATTATTATATTTCTTTTTCTATTTTCATGCGTCGATAGTTTTGTTTTCTGTGACACTCCGAAGGTTCTTCTCCGTCCCTGGGCGTACGTAGGGGGTGTCCCTAGTATCTTTGTTTATGTCGCTCAACTTAGGGCTCGCCGTTTTTCTTTTTGGATCATGAGACTCCCGTATGGTATCTAGGAGAGCGTGTCATCCGCAACATAGTTTTGACAATTTCATCGTCCCTCACGACCCTCCAGCGACAATGATTGGCCTCAAGGCCCTCTATGATCAAGTTCTTTAGTGTCGAATGGCTTGTGACCAATTTGTCCCTTGGACTTCTCTCGTCTACCCCGACAAGTCATACCAAACATACCTCCTTCCTCATTTGGCGAGCCTTGTTCGGCTGGTGGAGCAGGTAAGTCAATATACTCTTGTATATATTTGAGCATAGTTTTGCCCGTAGAATTGTAACATTCTTATCTCGTTTCTTGCAGCCTTCTTATGCTAACGACCACCTCCCTTATATTGACTTTAGTTTTGACTACGAGATTGACAGGATGATTTGTAGGGAGACGGTTCCCGAAGCTCTTGCAGATAGGCAATTCGATGTCTAGTCTTTTCTTTCTGCAGTCTGATTGGTTAGTAAGCCCCCGAAGCTTTGTTATCTTGAATTGGTATGTTGAATGTTCATTAACCAAATTGTTTTTCCATAGTTACCTTGCGAAAGGATGTTGCATGCGTTGAAGGTCATCGATGTCTTAAAGTACCAGCTGAAGAGGATGAAGGTGGCAGCGTCGTGTGGGAGTCAAGACACAAGGGTAACTCAAAGTTCTTCTTTCCTAGAATTTCTTCCTGTTATTGCTTGATATTTTTATTGACGATTTTCTCATATTAGGCACATGAGCCAAGCTCCAGCCCTTGTCATGGAGAAACAGGAGCGCCCACCTCTCAGGGCCCATCATGTGCTCAGGAAGAAGTCCACTGTCCTCGACTAGATGCGGACTTTGATACCTATGAGCCCAACCATGCTTCTCAGTCTTCAAAATGTCCTTTCTTCGAGGAGTTGTCTATGGATTCTACTTCTTCTGTAGGTGCTGATGTCAGCGGGCCACATACCCCGAGCCTTTCTGAACTATACCTTTCCCTGGGTTTCACTCCTGCTGACTTGTCGTCAACTAGTTGGGATCCTGTGATTTAGGAATCTAGCTTTCACATTTAGTGATGATGCAACCTTTGTGTTGACTCTTGATTTTGACTTTTCAATATGTTTTATTTGACCTTGATTTATTCGACTTTGGCTCGACTACATGCATATTTTGACTTGGTTGACTTTGACTTATTTGACTTCGACTCATGGGAGAGGAGCGACTCCCCCCCCCCCCCC
>PYUH01000216.1:299108-316703 GCA_016808085.1 Suaeda aralocaspica
GCGCCCCCCCCCCCCCCCCCTTCCCCGAAAAAAAAATAAAACAAAAAATAAACAAGAAACAAACAAAATAAGTGAATTAGGACATATATATATATCGAGGAAGCTGTGCACGAGGATCGAGACAGAAGAAACAAATGAGGAGTAGCGCCCAGTGCCTGAGCGCCCCACGAGCTCTAGGTGAGTGGCTAGGCGCTCGATGGGCGCATATGTGCTGCTTGGGCACCTAGGTTCTCGGGGTGGCCGATTTTTGGTAACTTTTTGCTTATATAAACCTTGTGTCGCCCTCATGTTTCATTACATTCATTCTTCTTTTTTCACTCTTCATCCCCCTATTCTCCCATTCTCTTTCTCCTTCTTTTGTCATATTGTATTCGAGCGGCAATGTCAAAAGATTTCGAATTTGTTCTCAATGATTGGTTCAAGGCGATAACTCAAGAAGAAAAGGACTTCCTCAAGGACTACAGATGCCATGCGTTGATTATTTTGAGGTATGTACAACTTGATCCGAACTTAATTCATGCTGTAGTAGGTTTTTGGAACCCCCGCACACATAGTTTTAACTTTCGTGATAGAGAGATTGTTCCTTTGCCTAAAGAGTTGGGTGCTATAACAGGTTTGTCGTGTAGTGGTTTGCCTTGCCTTCCTAGCACTAGGGATTACTTATTCCCTTCTTTTGGCAGATAAATGGACCTTGATGCACGTGTTAGGCGATTAAAGGTGGTAGACCAGAGAGGATTTTATTTATAAAGGGGCCGAACCTCGGGTCAAGGTTGCCTACGTATCCTTTCGGAATCAGGACAAACGTAGTTCCAGTAACTCCATGGTTATGAATTAGACATAATATCTCTTGAGTTAATCTAAATTGGTGAGGTTGTAGAAATTGTCACCATTCATGTCCATTAACTCTACCGCCCCTCTAGGAAGTATTTTCTTGAGGATGTAGGGACCGGCCCAGTTCGGGCGGAATTTTCCTCTTGGATCCATTACGATTTTACGTAATGCCTTGAGATCTAGGTCACCTTCTTTGATGTTTCTTTCTTGAAAATTTTTATTGAAATGTCTTTCGATTCTCTTTTGGTAAACTTGAACATGACTCAGAGCTTTCAATCGCCTTTCATCCAGTAAAACTAGGGTGTCACTTTTTGGTCTTGCCCACTCGGCTTCCGAAAGTTCACTTTCCAACACTATCCTCAGAGAAGGAATCTCAATCTTAATTGGTTCAACGGCTTCCATTCCATATACCAAGGAGAAAGGTGTAGCGCCGGTGGATGTTCGAATTGATGTTCGATATCCCCATAGAGCGAAGGGTAACTAGAGAGGCCTATCCCTATAAGTCTTTGTCATCTTTGAGAGAATTGCTTTAATATTTTTATGTGCTGCTTCAATTGCTCCA
Source organism: Suaeda aralocaspica (assembly GCA_016808085.1). Taxonomy (NCBI): domain Eukaryota; kingdom Viridiplantae; phylum Streptophyta; class Magnoliopsida; order Caryophyllales; family Amaranthaceae; genus Suaeda; species Suaeda aralocaspica. The sequence goes on from PYUH01000216.1 coordinate 300,502, forward strand.
TCAGTTTGAGGGCGGTAAGGTGAGGACTTGTGTAGTTAAATTTTTTATTTCACGAGCAACTCTTAACACTTACCTTGGGAAATGAGTGCAATTATCGCTGATTGGTTCATGCGGTAACCCATATCGGCAAATTATGTTTACTTTGATAAATTGAGCTACGTGTTTAGCTTGTAGCACACGGTATGAAGCAAATTCTACTCACTTAGTAAAGAAATCAATTGCCACCAATAATATAGATTCATGGCCTCCATGGCCTGGAGGCATGACCTTCCCAATAACGTCAATGCCCCATGTCAAAAATGGCCATGGAGATGATAGGGAATGGAGCAAAGATGGGGTTATATGTTGAGCATTTGTGTATTTTTGGCACTTGTCTCAATGTCTTACATACCTATTGTAATCTTCTTCTATGGTAGTCTAATAATATCCTTGCTTGATGATCTTAGAGGTCAGCTCTTTAGCATTGTTCCACATACGACTGCATGTACTTGTTCCATGACTCTATGTGATTCCTCTTTATCCACACACCTTAGGTGTAGACCATTGTAGTGTCTTTTATACAAGTTACCTCCTTAAACGATGTACTGAGAGGCTAGGAGACTTAAAGCTCGTTGCTCTTTCTTTGACGTATTTACGGGATATTGCTAGCCCTCCAGATAATTCCTGATGTCGATGTACCAAGGATCTTCTCTTGTGAGGTGGTTCACCTCGTATCCCTCTTCAATTGTGCAGATATGGGCTGGTTACTTCCTTCTTTTGACCATCAAGGGCATTTCAATCAAAGAATTTGATTTGAACCATAGATGCCAATTTAGCTAGAGCATATACGAACTGAATATCCTCTCTTTTCAAGTAGGTATATTCTACTTTCTCGATTTTAAAAGCTATTTGCTCCAAAAGAGTTTGGTATGGAGCCAAACTTTCGCTTCTAACCTTCTATTTCCTAGAAATCTGATTGATGATCAAAGATGAATCTCCATAAACTCGTAATTTTTACACTTTTGAGGCCACGAGAGCTTCAAGCCCTATGATGCAGGCTTCATACTCGACGGTGTTGTTAGTTACGTCGAAGTCCAATTTCACGGAAATGGGTGTATGCTCTTATTTTGGTGATACAAGTAGGACACCAACCCCATATCCTTGTTTGTTGGAGTGATGAGCTCGGTGGGATCGAAAGATTCAGCGTTTACAGCCATACAAACTTCTTGTTCAGAAGGTGGGTCATGCACTATTCCGAAAATTAGACCAAGCCCTAGTGCATTAAGGTCATCTGGTTTGGATTTTCCTTTTGTATTTGGGGAAGCCTCTTTTCCATGAAGTAACAGTTAACAAAGACTTCTAAGTCGGGATACTTCTTCCCATCATTGCCATGGAATGGTTCCGGAACTCATAGTAGGGGAAGTTCTCCCCTTCCTTTAGGAACTTGCCATTTAGAGTGAGAGTATAAGGTTAGATTTCAATGTCTTCATCATTCTTATCCATCTTTTACTTTTGGAGCTCTTTATAGTCTTCTCTAGTTGGGATGTATCCCAATCAAAATATGTCGTTCTTGGGTTGAAGATTGAAAAGGGTATTGGCAAGGGCCTTTCCTGCTTTCATGCTTATGCCCGGGAAGTAGCCTTGATCGCGAAGAAGAGCGTTGACAACCAAGCTCGAATGAGGATCGAAGTCAAAAGGAGCCTTATTTCCTTCTTCGATGGCGGCATGGAGAAACCCCACAAATCTTCATCATTAGCATCACACTCGATGTAGATAATGGGTTTGTCGGTGACTTGGATTTTCATAGGAGAAGCATTGATAATGATGACGGCTCCTCCTAGCATGAACTTGATCTTTTGATGGAGAGTGGAAAGAACTGTCCCTAACTCATGTAGCCATGGTCTTTCTAGAAAAACATTAAAGCTTGTCTTGATGTCCATTACATGGAATTTGATCATTTTCTCAATCGGCCCCGTAGTTAGGTTGAGCCATATGACTCCCCTGGTGTCTCTCCTTGTGTTTTCATAAGCCCGAATGGCTTGATTGCTTGAATGGAACTCCTCTTATAGCACCCAAAGTTTTTGAGTGGCTCTTAAGGGACACACATTAATAGCCGAACCATTGTCGATCAAAGTCATAGATATATTGAGTTATCTACTTATGACAGTGATGTAGTGGGCTTTGTTATGGCTAGACCCTTCGGCTGGGAGATCTTCGTCGGAGAAAGTGATGGACGACTTGTGTTGCTCATGTATGAAGAGGTTTACCAAATCATCTGGAGTGGTGTCGCTTCGTACTTTCAAGTCGGTGAGAGCTTTGAGGAGAGCTTGTCTATGCATTTATGAGGAGATAAGGATTTGCCAAACATTAACGTCGGCCTTAGTTCTTTTTTAATTGTTTGATGCACTATCCTCCTCTTAAGGTGGAGGAGGTGGTGCAGTGATTTGAACGCTACTTTGGCCTTAGGTAGCGTTGAGGCGTCCGGCCCGAGTGAAAACTTGAATTTCATTGTCTTCATGAAGTGACAAGGGCCTAAGAACTTCGACGACGTCATCGTCTTCTTCTATGAGAGTGTGATAGGTGGGTTGAACCCCATCTTCGACATATACATCTTCGTCATCACTATCCCATATTGCACTGATTTCCGATGGAGTAGGGAGATGACTATTTGTGAGGCGGGTCGCCCTATAGGAGTGATCAAATCAAGGGGTTCAAAAGATGGTTCATCTTTCCTAACCGCATTGATCGAGAAGACCATGTTGTCTGCAAACTAGTGGCATAATCGCTTGTACTCTTCCCATTCTTTGTGATAGAAACCCTCGGGTATCCTATAGGCAGGATGACACTGTGGAATGAGTGGAACCAACGGGAAGGGTCCTTCAATAAGTTGATGGTACTTGATGCGTCTTTTCCAAATAGAGGGGTTGTGCACCATTTCGAAGATGTTCGTATTCCTCTATTGACCATACAACTAATTCCGAGGCTCTTAATATTAAGCCTCTCCCAAATGCCTTCTATAAGTTATATGGGAAGCTTGATAATGGGGATATGTATCTCAAGGACCTCGGGTTCTTTGAAATGCCATTTGCAAAGACAAAAGTACTATTTTGGATTGTTGATAGTTTCATCCCATCCCATATTCATTCTTTCAATTTGAACCCTATTGCAACAGTCGCATACAAGTGGATCTTTGGATGGAGGTCAATCGCTGGAAGTCTTTTCCCCTTCTTTAAAGATCTTTGGTATAGCCCCATTGTTGGAAAAGATATCTTAGGGGACACTTCGTCTGATAGATGTGATTAGCGTAATTGGATCAAAGGAGTTTTCTTCTTCAACCATGATGAGAGCAAGCAGATTTGATTGAGTTAAGCTTCTTACCGCTAGGTGGAATCGGAATTCTTCCATCCTCAAACATGTGTTGGAAGATATTCTTAATGGTCCAGCAATCTTCGGTGGTATGATGTAATACCCCTCATGATAGCTTTAAAAGGATTATTTGTACTACTCATACCAAAAAGATGCATCTTTCTTTTAGAGCGCTCATTTCCTAAGAAACTCCAAAGTTAAGAGCGCTTGGCTGGGAGAAATATTAGGATGGGTGACTTCCTGGGAAGTTTCTCAAGGTGCGCATGAGTGAGGACAAAATGCGCCGGAAAGACTAGTGTTGGTTCATGAGGATAGTTGTTGGCCCTTTTTGTGCATTGGTGATTAATCCGACCCCGTTTGGAGTCCGGGGTGTTACAAATGGTAGCAATGCAACTTTGCGATAGCATGTTGATTATGGATTATCTATCCTAGATCAGTCGCCTAGTAGGGGAGAATTCTGGGGTGCCTGTGTGGCTTTTATCACAGGGCTATCCACAGGCCGTCAGGTATACTAGTGGGAGTCTCCAATATGTGATTCCAGACAGGATGTAACACTTGGGCTACTCAGAGGCCATTGGTGTAATACTAGGGTCCCTAGCTTTCCGGAAGAATTGGATGTAACACTAGGGCCACCTAGAATCCATTTGGTGTAATACTGGGGTCCCTAGGGTTCCAGACGCAACGAGAGCGTTGCCGTTCTCAAGTGGGGGTGCATGTAATACCCCTCATGATTGCTTTAACAGGATTATATGTACTACTCATACCAACAAGATGCATCTTTCTTTTAGGGAGCTCATTTCGTAAGAAACTCCAAAGTTAAGTATGCTTGGCTGAGAGCAATATTACTATGGGTGACCTCATGGGAAGTTTCTCAGGGTGCGCATGAGTGAGGACAAAATGGGCCAAAATGACTTGCATTGGTTCATGAGGATAGTTATTGGCCCTTGTTGTGCATTGCTGATTAATCAGGCTCCATCTGGAGTCCGGGGGTGTTACATGTAACCCCTACCTTGATGGTATCTACAGTATTTAGTAGCGTCCCATCTCAAAGACCTCTTTTCAAGAGCAGGATCCAGAGTGGGTCCTACGCGATTGATTTTGCCTTTGGATTGAAGCCTTTCAAATTCTTGAGTATAGGTCATACCCAAGGGATTGTATTTGCGTTGACGGCGAAAAGGAACTCTCACTTATTCCACGGCATTGACATTGATGGACGTGGACGCCACCTTTGAGTAGGTCGTTTTCTGATTTATGTTCCATTTACCCTTTCTGCATTCGTTGTTGAGGTCTTCCTCGATTTCAATGCCAATGTGATAGAACTTTTCAAAGGTGACTAGGCCTAAGTACTTGAGATGATTCTTGTACTTGGGGAGCAAGTTGGCAATCAAGATCTTTACCTGCTCTTTTTCTGGTGGTGCGGTCGCTATTTGTGCGGTAGTCTCCCTCCATCGAGAGAGATAAGTAGTAAATCTTTTATTTCCCCTTGTTTGACTATTTCCAGATCCCTTTGAGAAGTACTAGCTTGAATATTACCTTTGTAGCGTGTCATGAAGGCATGGGCTATGTCTTCCCAAGTTGCAGTATCCTTGTTTAGAAGTCAAAAGAACCATTTTTGGCATACTGGGTAGTGCTTTGGATTGATCTTCTTCACATCCATGTAGAACTTAAAACCCCTTAGGAAATACTTAGGGTTGTCGGTGGGTTTGAACTTTTGAAGTTCAACAATGATGAACTTTTCCGGCAAGGTGTCGATTAGGTTTAGATCGAGGTTTGAGGGGTCAAAGTAAACATCTTGATCGTCAACCCTTTTTGACATGGACCCAAAAGCTTGGGTTAATAGAGCCAAGTTGGCGATCACTTTGTTGACCTTGTTTGTGTGATCCTGGTCACCCATTGTAGAATCAGATTGATTGTAGTGTCTCTAGTGGATCAGAAACCGGAGTGTCTCTCCGAACTAGTCTTGTGCCACGTTCTCTAGCCCAACCAAGATGGTTTGTTTGCTGGGCTCGTGCATGACCTATCCTAGGACATTGAACTTTTAGAACTTTCACTTGTTTCGACAACTCGACTTTTACGACATGCAAGACCTATCATGGTTGCTTCTTATCTCTATATGAATGCATGATGCATAGTATCGCATCATCTCTTGATTTTTCTTCTTTTATTTATTATTTCCGGTTGATGAGGATACTTTTTACAACATGAATAACCTACAGGGTTCTACATGCAATTTTTGGTCTATACAATAAGCAACCATGGTCTAAATGCGACTCTCTAGGTGAAAGCGGCTCATGAGAAAGCTAGATTCCCTTAAAACATTCATAAAAACAAGCAAAACATGTGGCACGTCGCACATAACACACCTATACATGAGGTTGAGTCCAAGCCTGGCCAAGGTTCTAAGAGGAGACTACGAGTAAGGCTTAAGGTGTCCGAAAGGGTACCAAGATTAGGGTGTGTCCAACTATCCACACCACAACTTAGTGGTGATCCAAGTGGGACATCCGTTATGAATCACATAGGTCATATGATTCACGCATCATGGTTTGGGATGGACTTTGATTAAGGAGTGGCCTTAGGTATGTCACCTAAATATCCTGAACGTCAGTCCTTTTCGGTGTCTCAAGTATAGAACATACTTTAAGAGACGTGAATCCTAAAGTAAGAATCCTCACATGGGAATTGCATGCATTGTGGCTAACAAACAAATTTGATATTATAATTATGAAATTATGAGATTTTTTGAGTTTCGTCCACTCTCCCTTAAGATTAAGGGAATATCCCCAGTGGAGTCGATAAAGTGTGGGACCCGATGCTTTTGGTGGGCCCACGTGCCCTTTTTACGAACATCGAATGTCTTTAGTTGCATAGTGTGAGTATGCTTGGCTTTGGGAGTGAGTCTAAAATATCAAAACCCAAGTAGAGAAGTCGCCACCGTGCTCTTTTCGGGAGCTTACGGAACCCCGTTAGGTCTAACCCAAAGGCAAATTGACAGCCAATGATAAGGTCTCATATCTCTGAATTCAGGTACGAGGGTAAGGAGGAGAGTAGTGCACAATGTGCCCCCGCGTGTAGTGGCCTCTACTTCGTCACATATGTAATTTCACAATCATAATATTGAATTATATCATAGATATATCCGTATTGGCCGTAAAAGCACATAGGAACGTTGCTAGGCAGGTTTTGATTAATGCACACATATGTTTTAGTAACATGTGATGGTGATCGCTTTAGGATTACTCAATATTAAGAACCATAAGCTATGTTACATGGTTTATCTTTGCGTTATGTGATAGCATGCTTTCCGGTCTTGAAGCTAAGCATGGATTCTAGGTGATGAAAACGATAAACATGGAGCATTCATGAGCACATTAATAACCTAGTTCGTGTTTCTACTTAAAGTTGATTTTAGGGGAAAACCGAGCCATGATTAGTCAATCTTTCATGTATTAATTTAAACATGTCGATTTACTAAGGAAGCGATAAATCACATAAATAAAGAATTAGAGATTTTAGGATGATGTCATTGATATGTTCGGCCTCATTCGAAGTACCTTTCGGGCGGTCATCGTGACGATTTCCTTTGAATGCTTGAAGTATGATTTTCGGGATCTTGGGATTAAGATTTTTGAAGAAATGTTTAAAGAACTTTTAGAGAGACAAACTAGAGAGAAGTTAGAGAAGGGGAGTTAGAGGAAGTGTGTTGTATGAATTGAAGAATGAATTGTGATTGATGAATGATCAGTGAGTGCTGCATTGAGGGGCATGCCTTTTATAGGCTTTTGGAGCTTACTTGAGCGCCCTAGCGCTCAGCGAGCGTCTATGCACTCGCGCTGAGCGTTGGAGCTCTGGGACTCGATTCTTGTGGTTTTTTTTATATTCGTGATAGTATTTCCTGACTTCGCTTCATTTGCCTAAAGTTTTTTTACATCGTACGGAATCTTCCGGATTCCTCGGCGTACGTGGCAGAGTCTCTTATTTATGAAATCATTTGAAATCAAATGTTTTTAAATGCGGCTCGGCCATTAGAACTTATCATTGGCTATTTCCAGCGATTGCTCATTCATTTTTCAAGCATTCAATTTATGGAAACCGAACTTGTTGCGATGTGGTACACGTTAATCATCAGCTTTCGTCGGTGGGACCAAATGTAGGTGTCTACAATCTCTAAGAGGATATGGATGAAGATCCTAAAGAAGATTCGAAAGATGATGTTGAAAAAATTGTTGAGGATGATTCAGAGTTTACACCAAAGAAATATGTTATGTCTAGGGATAAGTGTGATAATACCAATATTTGAGAATATGTTGTTTTAGGAATACGAGTTTTAGCTGACAATTAATATTGCCTATTACTATTATCAATTTAAGGTTGTTTAAACCTCTTTGGTTGTTATTTCTTTTAAGAATATATGGCAAGAATGCATTAGAAGCTCTTAGAAAGTTAAGCATGTTAAGAACTATTATGAGAATGAAGGAATAAAATGAATTAGTTTCATAGAGTTGTGTTTTAAGTAGAGAAAACCCAAGGAATTTTTTTTTCATTATGTGCTTTATTTTATTTTATTGTTGTTTAAATAATCAAAATTAAGTGAATTGATCACTCTAAAGGAATTAAAATTTCCTTTATGAGTCGAATTGAAAAGGTGTGTTTATTGTATGCTATAAGTTTTGTATTGTTCTAACATAGAGTTAGACGCCGTTTAATAAGAAAGTCTTTTAATTTCCTATTCAGGAGAAATAAGATGGTTGAGTGTAACAACAATCATCTAAATGAAATAGGGAGGCAATTGGAAACTATAGCTCAGTAGTTAGCCGCTAGAGGAAATGGTCATGGAGGTGATCCTACTGGGGAACATTTTAAGGAAATTGCTCAAAGCAAACCGCCTACACACCAAGGAGAGCCCAATCAGACTGTTTTAGAGGGATGGTTGAGAGAGTTCAACAAGAAGTTTGCTGTTGTTGAGTGTCCGGAAGAATCTAAGGTAAACCATGCGGTTTACTACCTGAAGGGAGAAGCGGATCTTTGGTGGTCACAGAATGAAGTTGTGATCAGGGCGTTTCCATGATACAACTGGACTGTGTTTCAAGAGCAGATTTGCAACAAGCTCTACTTTGTGTTTCTTCAAAAGCAGAAGGATGATGAGTTTCTAGAGCTCAAGATGGGAAGTGTGACGGTTACTAAGTACTACTCGAAGCTTATGTTGTTTTCTAGGTTTGTTAAGGAGGCTATAGCAATGGAGAAGCTGAAAGCTAGTCATTTTGAGAGAGAGTTGCCCATAGATATTTAGTTGCAACTAGTCGGGCAAGTTTTTCAAACGCTAGATGAGCTATATGGGAGAGCTACACACCTGTATGCCTTAGAGTAAAAGAAGGAGATGCTGAAAGAAGGTGACTCGAGGGAGAAAAGGGAGGGTGGTGGAGGAAACTTCAACCAACATGGTAGTCATAGTGGATTTAAGATGCCTCGTTTCATCAACAATTTTCAGGCGAATAAGAGCAACTACGGAAAGCCTGTAAATGGTAATGGGAATAAGGGGCAGTTTGCTAATCAAGGTGGTCGAGTGTACTTCTGCACGAAATGTCCTAATAATCATCCAGGGAAGGACTGTGATATTAATTTAGTGACTTGGTGTCTGTGTAACAAGCTACGCCATCGTGAGTATTAGTGCTACTCCAAGGGTAAGGGAAAGGAAGGACAAGGTTCTCAATACGGATATTGGAGGAAACGGTATTGGAGGCGACCCCGCTAGGGAACTTTTCAAGAAAATTTCTCAAAACAAGCCGGCTACATACCAAGGAGAACCCAATCAAGCTGTTTTAGAGGGATGGATGAGAGAGTTAACAAGTTGTTTGTTGCGATTCAGTTTCCAGAAGAATCCAAGGTAAACCATGCAGTTTAGTATTTGAGGAGAGAAGCGGATCTTTGGTGGTCACAGAATGAAGTTGTGATCAAGGAATTGCCAGGATTCAATTGGACTGTGTTTCAGGAGCAAATTCTCAACAAGTTTTACCCAGTGTTCCTTCAAAAGCAGAAGGTTGATGAGTTTATGGAGCTTAAGATGAGGAGTATGTCGGTTACTGAGTACTACTCAAAGTTTATAGAGTTGTATAGGTTTGCTAAGGAGGTTGTAGTAATGGAGAAGCTGAAGGCTAGCGTTTTGAAAGAGGGTTGCCCATAGATATTCAATTGCAACTAGCCGGGCAAGTTTTTGAGTCGTTGGATGAGTTATGTGGTAGGGTTGCACAATTGTATGCTTTGGAACAAAAGAAGAAGGAGATGCTAAAAGAAGGTGAGACGAGGGAGAAAAGAAAGGATGGTGGAGGAAAGTTTAACCAACAAGGGAGATATGGTTGATTTAAGAAGCCTCGTTTAAACAATAATTTTCAAGGGAATAATAAAGGCAACTTTGGAAAGCCTGCAAATGAAAATGGGAATAGGGTGCAGATGGCTAATCAAGGTGGTCGTGTGTACTTCTGCAACAAGTGTCCTAACAATCATCCACGCAAGGACTGTGCTGGAATCCTAGTGAATTATCGTTTGTGCAACAAGCTTGGACATCTTGAGTATGAGTGTGTTCTCCAAGGGTAAGGGAAAGGAAGGACAAGGGTCACAGTTTAAGGGAAATTCAACAAGAGGTTAGCAAAAGGGTTTCCTATGAAATATGGGAGGAAAGGCAATGCAACAAGTCAGGAATAGGAATGGAAGTGGCCATGGAGGAGGCCAGGCTAAGACCTCAAATGCTGGAAAGCTAAATGTGATGGCGCGAAGTGAAGTGGATGCTAGTAGGCATGTGATTACTGGTACTTTCTCTATTTACTCTCTTCCTCTTAAAGTTTTTTTTTTTATTCTGGTCCAACATATTCTTTTGTATCCCCTAAAATTTTGGAAAAGTTCATGCCTGTTTTGGGAAAAGCAGATACATTAGATATGACAATAGTATTACCGTCAGGACAAGAAGTACAGTGTTCAAGGAGATTTTTCGATGTTCCGATTAAGATAGAGGGAGTAGAGTTTAAGGCTAACCTAAGAGAGTTTGAGTTGGGTGACATAGAAGTGATCCTAGGGATGGATTGGTTGAGTGAACATAAGGCTGAGATTTTGTATGAGCCGCTAAAAATCTCATTAGTTAAAAAGGGTAAGAACGTGAGTTATTAGAGTACAGGAAGGCCAAAACGCAAATAGTTCCAATAATGAGGTTTGCTAGATATTTGAATATAGGTTTCCCAATTTACTTTTGTAGTTTGAGGGATGCAGATCACGTCGAGTCTTCTCAACTCGAAGACATTGAGGTAGTGAGGGATTTCCGGGATGTGTTTATGGAGGAGATTTCGGGAATACCACCGAAGCAAGAAATCAACTTCACCATAGACTTAGTGTCAGGAACGCACCTATTTCCAAAGCACCATATAGGATGGCACCTGCGGAAATGAGTGATTAAAGGAGCAATTACAGGAACTTTTGGAGAAAGGTTACATTAGGCCTAGTGCTTCGCCTTGGGTGGCGCTAGTGCTATTTATGATGAAGAAAGATGGGAGTATGAGATTGTGTATTTACTATAGGGAGTTGGATAAGGTGACGATCAAGAATAAGTATCTTTTGCCAAGAATTGATGACTTATTTGATCCATTGAAAGGAGCTACTATGTTCTCAAAGATCGATTTAAGGTCAGGATACCATCAATTAAGGATTGCTGAGGAGGATATACCAAAAATGGCTTTTTGTTCGAGGTATGGGCACTATGAGTTCACTGTTATGCCTTTTGGGTTGACGAATGCGCTAGCAATTTTCATGGACTTAATGAATAGGATCTTTCAACGGTTTTTAGATAAATTTGTGGTAGTGTTTATTGATGACATTTTGGTGTACTCTAAGAGCAAGGAAGAGCATGTGGAACATTTAAGGACAATTTTGACGACGCTGAGGTTGAATAAGTTATATGCTAAATTCTCGAAGTGTGAATTTTGGTTAGAGAAAGTCATATTTTTGGGACATTTTGTGTCAAAAGAAGGAATTGAAGTAGATCCAGCCAAGATCGAAGCAGTGAAAGAGTGGCCTACACCTAAAAATGTGTTGGATGTGCGAAGTTTCTTGGGTTTAGCACGGTATTATAGGAGGTTTGTCAAGGAATTTTTGAGGATCGCTAAACCGATGACATCTTTAATGAAGAAAGACTATAAGTTTGTTTGGAGTGATAAGTGCGTGTGAGGAGGCGTTCCAGACTCTAAAGGAGCGTTTGGCTACGGCCCTAGTGCTTATTTTGCCAGATGGGAGTGGTTCATATGACGTGTATAGTGATGCTTATAAAAATGCTTTGGGATGTGTTTTAATGCAAAATAGAAAGGTGATTGCGTATGCCTTGAGACAGTTGAAGTCATACGAAGAAAACTATCCCGCCCACGATCTCGAGCTACCAGCGATCGTGTTTGCCTTGAAGATATGGAGACACTACTTATGGAGTGAAATGTAGAATCTACACGGATCACAAGAGCTTAAAGCACTTTTTCACTCAAAAGGATTTAAATATGTGACAAAGGAGTTAGCTTGAATTGATCAAGGATTATGATTTAAATATCTAATACCATGAAGGGAAGGCCAATGTGGTAGTGGATGCTCTAAGTCTTAAAACAAAGCATGGAGTGAATTTTCTAGTGGTCGCGGACGATTGGTGTAGAGACATAGAGAGGATGAATTTAGGAATAGTGAAAGACGGACAATTGGAAGGAATACTTTGCAATCTTAGTATCCAAACAACAGTGTTTGAAGAGATCAAGTTGGACTAGGATGGAGATGTGAAACAAGATAGAATAAAGGAGAAATTAAAGGCAGGAAAGGCTATAGACTTCAAAATCCATGAAGATGGAAGTTTGAGGTATAAAGGAAGGTGGTTTGTATCGCAGAAATGCTAAGAATTGAAAAGGAAGATTATGGAGGAAGGTCATAATACACCATACTCAGTTCACCCCAGAGATGTTAAACTATATAAGGATTTGAAAAAGGTGTATTGGTGGCCTAGAATGAAAAGGGAAGTAGCTGAATTCGTGAGTAAGTGTTTTACCTGTCAAAAGGTGAAATTTAGGCATAAGAGGCCACAAGGAGAGGTTCAACCACTTGAAATCCCAGGATGGAAGTGGGATTGCATATTAACGGATTTTGTAACCTGCTTACCAAAGTTAAGGAATCAAAATGTTACCATATGGGTTGTGGTGGATACGCTTACTAAATCAGCAGTGTTTATATCGATGAAGGAGACGTGAAATATGGAACAGCCTGCAAAGGCTTACATAAAGCATGTTGTGAGACTAAATGGAGTTCCAAAGAATATCGTGTCAGATAGGGATTCTAGGTTTCTTTCGAACTCTAGAAAAGTTTCTAGGAGAACTTCAGTACAATGTTGAAAATGAGTACAACTTTCCATCCAGCAACCGATGGACAAACAAAGAGAACCATAAAGACTTTAGAGGACATGCTGAGAGCTGGTGTAATGGATTTTCAAGGGAATTGGGAGGATTGTTTGGATTTGATCAAATTCTCATACAACAATAGCTACCATGCAAGTATTGGCATGGCACCTGTTGAGGCCCTGTATGGAAGGAAGTGCAGAAGTCCCTTATGTTGGAGCGACATAAGTGAGACAGTACTTCTAGGACGTCATTTGATTGAGGAGGCTACCAATAAGGTAAGAGTGATACAAGAAAACATTCAAGCTGCACAGGATAGGCAGAAATCTTATGTGGACCAAAAGCGTCAAGAAATCGTGTTTGAAGTTGATGATAAGGTGTTACTAAAAGTATCACCGATGAAAGGTGTGATGAGGTTTGGGAAGAAAGGAAAGTTGAGCCCAAAATACATTGGACCTTATGAGATCTTGCAAATAATTGAAAAGGTCGTATATAAACTAGCGCTACCAATGGAATTGAGCAAAGTTCACAATGTTTATCATGTATCTCAATTAAGAAAGTATGTGCCGAATAAGTCACACATGTTGCAACATGAAACGATAGAGTTAGACCAAAGTTTAACTTATGAAGAAAAGCCAACCAAAATACATGATAGTAAGGTTCGTGATACTCGTAGGAAAAGTGTTAAAATAGTGAAATTGTTGTGGTCTAACCAAGAAACTGAAGAAGCAACGTGGGAAGCTGAGGATATGATAAGGGAAAAGTATCCAGAGTTATTTCAGGAATTATTAGAGTTACGGGGACGTAACTCAATCCTTAAGGGGGGTAGAGTGCGATAGAATTTCGTGCGTTTTTCCCTTAAATTTTGCAAGTTTATACGTCTTTTAGCAAAGTTTTATGAAAAATTTATATTTGTTTCCTAAAGTTGTCAAGGAAATGACTAAGCAAGTTTCTAACGTCTAAAACAACTTAGGATAAAAATGAAAAGTTTTGAAAGAAATGCAATCTCTATTCAAATTCCATACTTTAATTTACACAAAGTTTCGGGATAAAATTTCTTTTAAGGGGGGTAGACTGTAATACCCCATATATTTACGTATTTTAAGAATTTAATTCCATATTTTATTTAAGTATTTTTAGTGCTTTTATTGAAAAATTAAGTTAAAAAATTAAAGAAAGAAAATTTAATTAATTGAGACTAAAATAATTATAGTTACCTTTTCTAAAGTTTATAATTTTTTTATTTATATCACTTTAAATTTTACTAAATATTTTAAGAAGTTTCTAGGTTTAGAATTTTCAAAGTTTCCTAAAATGTTTTAAAACAAGGGCACAAAAGTAATTTCAAACATTAAGGGTATTAATGTAATTTCACCAAAACGATTTGAGCCTATAAATACCCCATTAAACCAAAAATTTCAAATTTAAAGCTAGACTTTGTGGTATAGGATTTCCAAAAAAAATGAGAGAGAAAAAAAAATCCGGAAAAATAAAAAATAAAAAAATAAAAACTTCTTCGAACTCCTCCCTTCGCCCCACTTGTCGGTCTCCTTTGTCACCGCCCATACACGCCGGCCACCTCTCTTCATCCCCTTCTCTTGGTATATTTTCGGACCCCTTTAAAAAAACTAAAAAAAAAAAGAAACTTTTTCTCCTCTTTTCTTTTTAATTCAATCTTGCTTAAATTCATGTTTTATAATTATGCTTAAGCATGTTTTATAAGTTATGTTCATGTTTCAGAAATTAAAACTTCATGTTTATAAGTTTGTTCATGAAGTTATAAAATTAGGGTTTATATATAAAGTTATGAAAACTGTTAGTTTTATGATTTTAATACTCTAAACTTTCATATTATGATCATAGATTGGTGTAGTATTGATTTGTGATGATTTTATGAAGTTTAGATTTGTTTTTTGAAGGTTGTAAAGTAATTTAATATTGCTCACAAATTTTTAAAAGCGTGAAAATTAGGAGTAAAAATAATATGAACATGTTTTTGAGCATGAAAAATCATTTTAATGCATAGATTAGAAGTGTGATGATAGTATAAGGTTCTAAAAGTGTTTTATGCTTGAAATATAAAGTTTTAAAAGGATTTTGATGAGTTTTTAATTAAAATATATTGCTGTAAATTGTTATTATGCATAAGAAAAATAGTAACACATGAAATAATAAGTTATAATTGTTTTTAACACACCAAAATAATGATGATATTAAGACATGAATTTATTGTATTAAGGTCAAACTATAATATTTAGAAAGGAATTAAGGAGTTTTTAAGCAACTTTATAAAGCTGTCATTTTTAGAAAATTATCGAAAATTTGGTGTTTTGCAAAGGAAATATTAAAATAAAGTATGAAATTGAATAGAGACCATATACGGAAGGTTTTGGACAAGTTTCCAATGTAAATAGTTATTTTAGAGTTGTAGAAGTTAGTTAACGTGGTTTTTAATTAGTTTCGATTTTTCTTATGTAGGAGAATTCGAGTTGAGTGCTTTCTAGTAGTGGCGGATCACCGTTATAATACAAGGTACGTAAGCACTAAAGTCAATTATGTAAATAGAGTTCATGCTACATTCGTTTGATTTTCATGTTATATGTTATAGACATAAAAAGTTGATGCTTGGTTGACTTGAGATGACTTGCATGAGAAGTTATGTTAGCATAATTGTATGAAAAGTATGCTTTGTTTATCAAGATGACATTTCGCATTTATAGTAATATTATTACACCACAAACTTTTGAATGTTAATTATTATTGCATGAGATGACTTGATTGTTTAGAAAGTTTTGACAAGTAGTCAATAAAAAGAAAGGAAATTAAAGCATGTTAGTTGATTAATTACTTGATCAACAAGAAAGGTAGTTAGTGAATATTTATTCACATATTTAGTAGAAGCAAATGAGTAAATAATTATCCACTCACACGTTAATATGTGGTAAAAGAAAGTTTAAGAAATAGAGGACACACAAATTTATTTTGAAGTTAATGTGTGGTCCACTCACAATTGGTGGACTTTCTAGTTATTTGTTTTATTGTTGACTTTTGGATTTTCGAAGTTTAAAGTTTATCTGGTTTTAAAGGTCTGTTAATGCGGTTCCGAGTTGTAATAAAGTTTATTTTGAAATTGGTTTAAAAGTTCTTTTAGAGTTTTAATTTGG
This sequence comes from Suaeda aralocaspica, assembly GCA_016808085.1. Lineage (NCBI taxonomy): Eukaryota > Viridiplantae > Streptophyta > Magnoliopsida > Caryophyllales > Amaranthaceae > Suaeda > Suaeda aralocaspica. The sequence goes on from PYUH01000216.1 coordinate 316,412, forward strand.
GTTTTCAAATAAAAGACTTCTGCTGTAGTACTTTGATAAAAGTTTTAGTCGTTATCACGGTGGCGGTAATACTTTGTTTTTTCCTAGTTAAGTAGGAAGGATATATATTATTATTTTTCTACTTTATTTACATTATATTTGCGGAAATTGGAAGGAGAAAGTTAGGAAATTCGAAGGTGCTACATGCAGTCATTGCATCACCCCATGGGCATGCCAGTGTCAACGTAATACCTTGTAAATGTTGTCTTTTAAAAACGTCTTTTCTTTACATATAGCTTTTTTTTTTTTTTTT
>PYUH01000216.1:318388-378893 GCA_016808085.1 Suaeda aralocaspica
TTTTTTTTTTTTTTTTCCTTATGTGAATCATGTAGCGTTCAGTTTAAAACCATGATTAGAGATGCAACTGGATCAATGGCCTTGTATTTTTTTTAATGAACCATGTAGAGTTGCTACTAGGAATGTCCTCGCACAAAATACTCCATGATATCGAACTGGTACACTCTCTTATTAATAATAAAATAAAACAATTTTCAATTGTTTTTATCTAATTCATTACAATCCTTTCCAGGAAGACATTGCAGACATCAATGAAAGGGTTGAACATCTCCGAGAGGATCCTGCCATTGTTGAGATCGGGCAAATAAGCAGCATGTGGGAAGTAGGGATACTTTTTTGGACAACATATGGAGCATACGTAGGTAAACCATAAGCTGCCAGATATGTAGGATAACCAAATAATATGTAATCAATAATAAAAGAATGTGGCAGACATCAACCATTAAGCAATTCTAAGAATTGTGAACATTTATGTACTTACCATTAATGTTGATTATAAACCACGCCTTCTCTTTTATAAAGTGCTTATGTAGTCCCGTTTCAAAAGATTGAAATGGAAAAAACTTATCAAAATCCAGGGCATTCACTTGTTTAACATTATTAATATAATCATAGCCGCCATTGTTTTCAATACTATCAACTTAAATTTCACTAAATAGATAATCACGAAGGCATGGATAGACTTATGTATGCCTTGCTTTGAGGAGTAACAGAGGATGAAGGAGAAAAGGTAGAAGACTTGGGTACAAAAGCATTTTCATGTCTCTCCACATTTAAATGGAAAGCTCATCTCTCTCCTCAATTTGCCAATTTTGGTATTATATCTCTCTATAATATTCTCCATGTCATCTTCGCAATTGTTCATTATGGGTCCCCCGACTCCATCATGACCGGACTTGCTAATTGATTTTTGACAAACTATTCTCATCCAATCCGTGAACTTCATAATATCCTTATTAGTCTTATACAAAGAGTGATTTGCATCTAGAAATACATGTATGAATCAAGATCGTTCTCACTATTGCCAGTAACTACAACTATCCAATTATGATCGTTCTCAATATTGCCAGTAACTACAACTATCCAATTATGATCAGGTTCTTTGTTATAATTTGTCTTATAATTCGAACATACGATAATTATGTTCAGCCAGACGTGGTTTATTTGCGTGACTATCAATGCTGACGTTACAAATGTTGTACATAAATATAAGTAGACAAGTTGCACAATAAGCGTAATTATAATGTTTTACTGCAAAACTTGCTGTAGGAGCCAACTAGCAAATAACACTACCTGGTGTACCATTAGATTGTGTTAACTTTTATTATGTACCATTAGTGTGTTTTATTACATCCAACTTTACTATAAAACACTAACAAAGAGTAACCAAATAAAAACTCTAGTATTATAAAGCCTTTGTCATCCTTTAGGTAGTCTAGATAAAATGAAGCTACTGAGCATGAGTACTTCCATAGGTCACAAATATAATATACAATGCCTTCTAATCTTATATCTTGATATTCAGCTATACTCACTTGATCTTGTGATAGTTGGCTCACCTTTCAAATATAAATGTCATCAGCCACCCTAATAGAGACTGTTTTAAAGAGGAGAACCATCAACCAAAAATAACTGTCGGCAAAAACAAAATACATGGTAAGATTGTTTATCATTGTACTTTGCGAGTTAACACCTCTCTTTCGTTGCTATGCATGAACAATCATGCAACAACCAGGTATGGTTATATCATAAATTCAAGAGATTACAAAACAGACGCTACTATTCTCTCATTTATGTGAAAGACTTTTTCACCTTTAATCTGTTCATGTATCTAACGCTCATTAGTGTGCATGATACATTGATATACATTATCAAGAACGATTGACCCATTGTTTTTTCACAAGACATGTGGAGGTGTTGCTTGAAATGCTACATAGGGATATAATTTGTTTCATCAAACTAGTATGCATCTTTTCTATTAGTCTATAAACACACTATTAAGATGATTTTTTACTGAATCAGCTCAAATACTGCCCAGAGGGACACTGCAGATATGATATATAGATTTGAGCATTTATGTGAGGACCCTGTCAATATTGAAATAGGGCTACAAGGAATTTGGCGAGCAAGAGTACTTCTATGCGCCACAATTACAACATATGAAGCTTCATCATATTCTTTCTTAGACAAAATATACATCTTTATGTTGGTTTATGTTGCATGCATTCCCCATGACGTTACATTATAAACCTATACACCATGAGAAAAAAGACACCGTGCGCAAAGCACACAGTCTTTTCTCTAGTGTGTAAAACCCTGATATTCACTTTGTAAGAAACTAATATTCGCATTTGGTGGCTCTGTCTATTCATTAATCATAAAGATTCACCTTTCAAAAGTACAACGTTCATTTCAACCTACCATGTCATTTCTTATTAGTATAATGTTCACTCAACCCTATTGGTCATTTCTTAAAGAATAATATATTCATTTTAAAAACCCAATATACATTTGCATAGGAGAAGGTACATATGATTCTATATAGACCAAAGTTTATCCAATAATTTGCGATTATTGGCAGGCTATGTTGGGTTGGGTCATAGGTTGGGCAACCTTGACCCAAGATGTATGCTGGGATAGGTCATTCTAGTAAAATGACCACCACTACATGCAACCAACCATGAGTTCTAGCAACATACAATAGTAACAATTATAGTCATCAGTATATTATGACTTTATGGATTGATTATAAAGACTAGGGCCAGAAAGCAATACCAATAGTCAACAGATCCAGCGCACTTTGAGATTGCACATAAATAGGAACATACCATATACATGAATGTAACAACATCAGATAAATCATTGACTGAGGTGCAGTAAACCTCCAAAAGCCTAATTACTACACCAAAATAAGAGATTTTACTGATCTGCTGACACAAGACTTTACAATTAACAATGTGACTAATATTAAAAGATAGTTCAATTCCACCTACTTAGCTCCCTTCATTACCTGTTCACCCAAAAGGACAGAAGATTTCCAATGATATAAGCAGTTAAATTAAATGTGGCACAGAACAGTAGAGACCCTCTCCATGTGAAATATCTAATCCAAGTGCCAAAGACTTAACCAAGTGCTGCTAATTATATCATCTGAAAGGGTTTGTTTGATAAAGGTTTCCAGCATTATAAGAATCCCACCATGTTGAGATCATCGCAGCTACAAGTCTACAATAGCTAAAAGACATGTCATCAAGATGAGCACAGCCCTACAATTTGTACATCAGATGAGCTGGGAATGCAGCAGGATCAAGCTCCCAAAAGCCACACAAATCACCCCTTTTCTCATTTGTCAGTCTAAAAGAAGGAATCTGATGGGAAAATCTTAGCAATTCACTTCGAGAAATGTCTATCGTTTCGGCAAAATCTCCTTTTTTACGTGGCTTGAAAACCAAGTGAAATTGCTTTACATGCTCTAGAACTAAGACTTTTATGAATGATTCAGACTCCTCCAGAATTTCCACAACACTGTAATCACAATTCTGCAAGTCTGCAACTTTCATAGACACATTCCAGTTCTTGTAAAGAGCCCAAACTTCACCTTTCTGAGGATAGATAGCAAACACATTTTTTTTTGTTGTATCTGCATTCAGTTTATGAGAAAAGGAACTATTATCTTTATATGTCTGCATCTTACCAGCTTTCAGCCTAAACTCCCCACAAGTGATTGGCATCTCTTTTTCCTTCCAAAATATCATGTCCTTTGGCAAATGGCAAGACTCCAACCAAGTTATTTGCACCTTAAAATTTGGATGTAGATCAATTTTCTTAATGAAACCGTAATACTTTGGCAAGCTATCAGTATCACTGTACATGGCCCAAACCTGATTTACCTGAAACTTATTAGCAGATTTCAGTTCATCAAAATTGTAGATTTCTGGATCAGGGATGTCTTGAACATCAACATCATTATTTAAGTTGTTCCTATGCAACACCTGATTACCCTTACCATTATAATAGCTTGCACTTGGTTTTGCAGCTTGCTTCACAGCAGTATTCCCTACTTCAAATTTAGCAGAAAAGTTAACAGAACAATTATTTCCGTTTGATTGGGGAAGGGTGATTTCTTCAAGATTCATGGATATAGAAGCTGGATCCAGCTCAAAAGAATCCTTAGGAACACCTTCCTTCTCATTACCACTCATTCTACAAGAAGGTGCCCTGTGGGAGAACTTAAGTAGCTCAGAAGGCGGTATTTGTACTTCACTTTCATCTTTACGACAAAATAGACTTGAAAAGCCCTTCAATTTTCCCAACCCTGCAACACGTATCCCCACAGTTCCATCATATTCAGACAACACTTCAAAAAATTCATATTCAAACTTTCTGTCATTTTCAGGAAGTAAATACCAATTAGCATCCCATTTCTTAAAGAGGGCCCATACCTCCCCCTTTTTCGGATATATAAAAACATCTTTTGCACCACCTTTTTCCCAAATAACCTCATGGGAGAACATAAGACGATCTTCAGTATTTTCTGACGTACCAAGTTTGAATTTACCACAGGAAAAAGGCAACTCAGAATTAACCCATTTTCTTGCACATAGGTCATCTGGGTTTGCCTCAAGCCAGGTTATCCGCAGCTTAAACCCTGCAGGATGAATTTTCCTGATCTTGGCATAAAATCGAGGCATTGCATCAGTGGTATCATAAGCAGCCCAAACTTGCCCAACTTTAAAGCAGTGCTCTTCCCTTTGCTTGTCAAAGTCAAAAAATTCTGGATCAGGATATTCATGAAATTCCGGCTCTGGTGTTGTTTCAGGGCTTGAAGTTAAAATGTAGTCATCATCAGCTACAACACTTTCCTTGGTTAAATCGCTCATATTTTGATTTCCAACAGGCTTGTTGCATTCCCCCCTCTTGCTCTCTGTAAAAGTTGCAGAAGCAGAAGCAAAAATCTTAGAAGGGTCAAGCTGAGGTTTCTTATCTGAAGCATCTACCTTTTCTTCTGATACAGGTTTAGATGGTCCACTCTCTTTCACCTTTTTTGACGGGTTCATAATCTCCTCATCATCACTAACTTGTTCATTGTAGGAAACATGCCGTTTATTCCGGCTTGATCTCCTAGCACAGGCATCCCCGTCGCTGTCAAATTGTTGTGCCATACCAGTGTGTACTTCTACTTCTTCAGACTCCAGGCTACTATCAGATCCAAAACTTTCACTGGAATCTACCTCTTGTTTCTTCCCTCGTTTACTATTAACTTTCCTAGTGGACTTAGATCCCTGTTCTGACTGTCTATCCACTTTGTGTGACTGTCTGACTTTTTGTGACTGGCTATCTTGCACATTTTTCCCAGACTGAAACCCAGTATTGGAAGTATGCTTCTCTTTCATAGCCTCTGATCCTGGATTACTGGCATTCAAATTTGGATTGTTCTGCCCAGGGCATACGGATTGCGTTGCATCTCCACCAGGTCTTGGACCTTGAGAAAGCATATCATAGGCAATAAAGGGCTTTTTACAGCTCTGACAACGTAGAGCTCTATTAAGAACGTCCTTGTAATACTGATACCGAATTCCACAATAAGGGCATTGAGTCCAAAACGTTTCTCTTCCATTAGGAACTCCTGATTGAGCCTGCTGTTTTGATTCTTGAGGTGTCACATTAGGACCCTTGACATTTGAGTTAGAACCGTTTGTAGAATTGTTCTGGGCCCTGGAGGTCTTCACAACATTAACATTCCTTGTTGCCTGCTGTGGGGGCTGATTTGGTCTTGCTGTTTTACATACTGTTCTGCGTTTCATGTCATGGAGTGATCTCTTTTCCTTATCCAGAAGCACTCTTTGTGCCTCCCCTATCAACTTGAATGCGGCTTCAGCACCACAAAATTTGTTCTTATCAGGATGAAGAAGTAAAGCAAACTTGCGATATTGCTTCTTGATTAATGTGTCATCTGCAGTTTGTTCAATTTGAAGGATGCCATACCAGTCCAATTCAGTCCCAATAATTTTGCTTTCTGCTGAGCAGTGCACATCACACACACAAATCATCTGGGAAATATTTTCCATTTCAGGATAGAGCTGCTGGGCCTTGAGAGAAAACTTACGAGCCGCAAGAAAATCTTTTGCTTCCATTTTCTTCTGAGCAATTTCCTTGGCCCTCAAGGCCTCTTCTTTGTTACACTCCATAGCTGACCAGAATTTAACCAGATGAGCTAGACTGATTATCGCATGAAGCAATTACGGAAAAAACCTAAGTTTACTACCTTAGTTAAGAACACAGCAAATATAAGCTAAAATGCATGAGCTGTATAGATCCTCCAAAGATCTCTTAACCCAACATTACAACTCTTGAGCATTTGCATCTACAAAGAGACAAGGGGCTGCAAAAATACCAAGAAGTAATGTTAAAAATATATAAATTAATAAATAAATAACCTTGGTCAAGTTTCTTTATAAAAAAACATACAGAAGCTGCTCGAATGAGAATGATTTAAGAACCAAAAAAAGCACGGTAATAGAAGATGAGCATAATATGTTGCACAAGTAAAGATCTGATGCATACATATGTACGCTGCACATATTACAAGACCCCCAAAAAATACAACACACCGATACAACAGATTTTTCAGAGGGGGACAAAGACTTCTTGAAAAAAGAGAATTGCATTGACAATTATATGCAAGGAAAAACTGATAAAGTTGGTTTGGTCAACTAAGACTCTGCAGCAGGATGCACCGGTATAAAGTTTGGCACTTGAATACTTGATCATAGAAAATTATATGGGTGGATGAATACAAGAGATAGAAATTGTGTTCCATGTAGCCAACCCCACTTGTGAGATAATGGCATTGATAATTTGATTGAGTGAAAATGAGAGAAAGAAGGGCCCATCTTGAGAAAATCCTATAAACAAGACAGGTTATTGATTTCGTACCCACTCCGTTACACTGACAGTATACAAAACAAAAAAAAATAATAATAATAATAATAACTAATAAATAACAGATCAAAGGAGCAAAACTAAGACTGGCATACATAACCTTAAAGTGAATCAAATGCATTAAAATCTACGATGTATTACAATTAAGGGCATTCTTGAATGAGGGTGATGCAGTAGAGGTAATAAAAGTCAAACATGACAAAATGAAGGTGTTTATCAGAGGTCATAAGGGAAAGAAAAGGTGGGCATGCTGATATTACAAGGAAACAGAGGCAGTGAGGTTATCTTATAGGAGGAAGGGGAATAGTTATCTAGGTAGCACGAAAACACCTAAAGTTTTCGAAACGGAAATGTTTTGTAAACAGGGAAGCGGCAACTTAAAAAAAAATAATACAACGTTTACAATAACAAAGTAAATGTAATAAAAAATTTAAAAATGAAAAAATTATTAAATTGTCTTAAAACTAAAAAATGCCTTTGGAATGTCATTTATATAAATATATAGCCTAAATATCCTTAAAATTAAAGGAATAAACAAAAGGAGGGGCTTAGTTGCGCGGAAACGTCAGAGATGGAAACAAAGTTTCCTTGGAGTTTCCCAAAAGCTGAAACATGAGGCACTGAGGTTTCTGTGCTTCATAGATAGTTATGACACAATTGTGTATGTGCATCTTGTGTGTGTGTGTTGAGAGTAATAACCTCCCCCGTCACCCTCTCTTACCCATACCTACACCAGCATATCACGTTTACCATGACATAATCCTTTTAAGTGCCATCACTATATTCCTTCAATTTTAATCAAGTTTCACTTTAATTACCCCCTCAATGCATTAGCATGCCCTAATAGTTTACTACAATCCACTAACAAAATTAATATTTTCACAAAGGCATAATCAGACAACTAAATTCTTTAAAAGCCAGAAGCACTAAGGCATACAATCATTGAAAAGATTTTTGAATAAAGCCGTCAAATTACAAGTTGATCTACGAAAGCAACATAAAACTCTCAAACATTGCTTTCCATTTGCTTGGTGCCATTCATATCCATTTAGAACAACACACCGCCAAGCCAATATAATCCAATACTGTCACATTGCATTACACAATTGTTCGTGGCAAGTACCTTAATACTTGATACATTGGTAGTTGATACCACTTCTTTAAAACAAACCCTAATACATTAGCTGGCATCTGCGAATAGACACTTTTTCTCAACAACTTCCGGCATACTAACAATAATAAATCAGCACATCACTACCACACGTCCAACATGTTTGTTCTAGTTCTTAAACTAATCATCGACTACTCATCAACACTACATCTATTTAAACCACCCCCACCCGGCCGCCCCTGCTTCTCTCGCTATGAAATGCATGCACATTTTTCCAAATAAACTACCCAATTACAAAACAAATGATAATAAATATAATAATAATAATAATAAAACAAAAAAAAAACACCAACATTTCAAACAGAGAACAAATTCAATTTCCCCCACCTAAGCAAATCTAAACCATGAAAATACACACAATACAAGGATCAGAAAAGGCATTCAACTATCTAGAATCAGTACACCATTAGCAACTATTCAAAAAAATTATAACTACTGATTAACTTGTTTACCATTCACAATCTATGACTCGTTAACCAACTGTCAATTACAGATAAAAATAAATAAATAATAAAAAATAAATTGAAAAATGAAAAATGAAAAAACAAATTCATACATCTAAACGTTAAATTTTTAATTTCCGAAAAAATGAAACCCATATAAACAGAATGAGAAGGGTAAAAAATGAATAAATTGTGAGCTAGTATCATACCGGAATTAATGAAGAGACCATGAGCGGAAGAAATTAGGAGATGAAAATCTTGAATTGTAGAGACGAGTCAAGGTTCGAGTGTGCGACAGAAATGAGGAAAAACCAAGTGAGAGAGAAAAGATGGTAAACCCTAGAATTTGTTTTGGGAGAAAAAACAATGAATTGAAATAAAAAGCCCACCACACATGACCCACGTCCCACACGGCCACTCCAAAAATTAAATTAATAGAGTAAACTATGAGTTTTTTTGGGAAGCGGTTTTAAATTTATGTGCTTTAAAAACATAGTTAAGTTAATCATACATATTGATTTGAAAATTACTAATACTAATTTCAAAACTTGAAATTATAATCGATTTTGTGACTTGAAAAATATGCAATATGACTTCATAAAAAATGCTTTATCAAGCATACTTACTCGAAAATTATCCATAGAGATGTGTATAATCTAGCTCGGATCGGAATTTGAACTGGTCTGGACCGGAATTTAGACCAGAACAGGTCGATCCGGCAATTTCGGTTCAGTCCTCAGTCCACAAACATTCGTGATTCCGGGATTCCCGTCCAGTCCGGTCCAAAACCGAAAAGTTCAGGTCCAGACCTGTCGGAACGATTTTCTTGAAAAAACTAGTGCTTTAGTAAATTAATGTAAAAGTTATATATATATATATATATAAAGGTTGTTTTTAGCTAAAATACTAAATTTATTTATGTTTTACATATTATTATATTTTATGTTCAGCTTAGGGCCTGTTTACTTTAGCTGAACTGAACTGAACTGAATTGAACTGAACTGAGCTGAACTGAACTAAACTAGAAGTTTTTTATGAAGTATTAATGAATAGCAAAATAAGAGAAGAGCTGAACTGAACTGAATTGAACGGATTTTAAGCTGAAGTAAACAGGCCCTTAGTACAAATATAAGAGGGAAATAATATTTTTTTTATTTTGTATGCAATAAATACTCTTTTATAAAATAATTATCAAAATTACAAATTTACCTCAACCGGTCCAAAATAGGTCCGTACTAGAAAACACAAGTCCGAACCGGTCCAAATCAAAATTTTTTCAGTGTGGGCCTTGTCCAAGGAAATTAGACATTCCGGTCTTTCGGTTCAACCGGTCCCTTCCCGGTTGGGATAATAACCAACCCACATGACCTTACCTTCCCACACATTCTGAACCAGGGTACAACTTTCAAGTTTCCGGAGGTTGTGACCCTTGTGGAGACCTTAGTCAACCCGGTGAAGGTTGGCCACAAGGGTATATGGGTGGTTGGGACCGTTATGATTCATGTTCTTTCGAGTATGCTAACTACCCTAATAGACCACGTTATGATTGGCCTCCATACACCGATGCTAGTGGCCCCAATGTGGATCCCAACTATAACTATAGGCGAAACCATCCATCTCCTTGAGCATCGGGACGATGCTTCGTCCTAGCTTGGGGGGCTTTGCCCTCTAGCATTGGTGTACATAGGTAGGTAGTTAATGGTGTTGATCCTTGTTTTGTTGTTGACCCTTGAAAATTTGAGAGAGTTGTTGTATTAGTTGGTCGTGAATCCTTGGGGTTTGTTTGTGATTTGAGGGTGATGTCTTGTGGAAGCTTTGAGTAAGTTAATGGGGTGATTTGTTCTGTTTTTGATCTCCTTATCTTGATAATTATGATGATGATTTTGATGGATCCTTTTTGCTCCTATTTTTGAAAATCCAAAAACTTTCTTCTCTCACCCCCTCTTTCCTTGAAAATCCAAATTCTTCCTCCCCCCCTTGTCTTCCCTTCTAAATCCAAAATGCATTTAGTTTAGTTAGAGCATGTAGCTTATTTTCTTAGTTTATCTTCATTTTATTTATTTTTCCTTAGTTTATTTTTAGCGCATTTAATTTATTTTCGCATGCATTCCAAAAATATTTTTCATTTTTAGGTCTTTTTAGTTCGTTTTAGGATTAGATCCCTATGATGTTAATAGAGGTTATTAGCTTAGACTTTCCCCTTTCTCATGAACTTCAAATCTCCAAACATTCTAGAAAGGTAATTCATGAGTCTTTGCATTCTCTAGTATAAAACACATGTTAGATGATTGATGAACTTGTGTAATGAATATTGGTTGCTTGTCTCCTTGGCTGTATCAAAACGCCATATAAATGATCATTTTTGAACCTTGGTGAGTTTTAGAGATTTCGTGCATATATAGACCACCACCTTGGTCTCATTTTCTTCCTTGAGCGTTGACATTTGCCTTGTTGTGGGTACCTAGATCAAGAATTTGCCTTGTGACTGCGTGAATCGTGCCTACTTTGCTCTTGGTTATATGATCATGGCTCTCATTTAGTATGTTTTGTTTTTAGAATCCAACTTTTCTTAGGTTTATTTTTTCTTTTCTTTCCCCTTTGTGCTTTGGCCCTTGTTTACTAAACCACGTTTGAGCCTCGGCTTACAACCGTTGTCACCCTATGTATTTAGTAAAGCTTGTCGTCTTTCTTGTCCTCTTGTATAGTTCATTCCAAAAAAAAATAAAAAAAAAGTAAAAGAAGAAAAGAAAAAGAAAGATAAAGAAATTCCAAAGCTTTTGTAAATAAGCTTAGTTAGAAATAAAAAAAGTTTGGTTCTTGATTCAAATTCATTAGAAGTGAGTAAATGGCTTTTCATCATCATTTCATTAAAGTTTGATTTTTAAATAATGGAAGGTCATTTGTCTATATTGTCCTATTCCTTTTAGGACAATTTTTGAGTTACAAATTTGGTCTTTGAGATGAGTTTTTCCACTTCTTTCTTCATAATCAAATATATTAGACCGGAAAACTCAAGTTTTGTTGTTTTTGAGGTTTTCATTCATTGTCAAAAGTTTGTAAAGTTTGTTATTGAGTTGTAAATGCTTCACTTAGGTTTACCCCCCTCAAAATAGCCAAAACTTTCCGACTTTTACTTTACCTTAACCCCCATTACAACCCTCACAGTCCATATATGAGACCAAGATGCAAAGTTCAAAGGTTACTTGATTGATAAAGTCACTTGGCAAGCATATTGAGAGGATACTTTACGCAAGATGTGAGCGATTAACCATTTCTTTTCTCATCTATGCTCTTGTTTTTTGTGAAACTCCCTCAAGGAGTATTACGCGTGATCATCGTATATGGGTGCATATGATTTATTATTGGTTGAAACTCACAAGTTCACTCTAATCTACTTAGGTTGCTATTGAATTCTTTCTTATGAATTATGCTTTCCCTTAATTTCTTTATTGTTTGAGATTTAGTTCATTTGAGAAGTTTTATAAAGTCTATTTTAATCGTTTCCCTGAAAGATTCATCTTACTCCTTCCGTTCTAAAAAATTTAAATTACTTGGGGACAAGCAATGGTGTAGCTTGGGGGAGTTTGATGTAGTGTTTATTTGTATATATTTTCCGTAGTTTTCTTTAGTTAGTGTAGTTAGTTTTCTTTCCTTTTTATCGTTTTTCTCTTCTATCTCTTAGTATTTAGTAAATCCCATTCCCTCGCAATTTTGTCAAATTATCCTCGTATTTGTCTTGTTTTGCATGTTGTCTCCAATTTTATAGGAACTTTCGACGAGGTTCGAAAACCGGAGCAACATTTGAGTGAAGTCTTATAGAGTATGAAGCGAGGAACGAGTTATTTTGGTGCTAATATTCAAGTCTTGGCTTAGGCGATTTGACCTCTTGCTTCGGGTCTCGCAATGTCGCAAGCCACGACTCGGCGACGTGGGCAAAGCCCTTAGCATCCCCAACGATGAAGCATACTTTTCTTTTCCCCCCACTAAACTAACAGAATGAAGCAGGGGAAGTACATCCCCGATAAGTTAATATTTGATGCATATTTTACCCCCGATCCCGATTGATTTTTAGCACTAATGTGGCTCATTTGAGCCATTTCTACTAACTTTTGCTATTTCAAGTGCTTGTTGTATTCTTTATAAGGTTTTGCAGGAATCGATGATTTATCATTGTTTTCCGAGCCATTTGAAGCACTTGAAGAGTTAGTGAAGAGTTTGAAGTCATTTGAGAAGCTTTACTAAGGATTAGGAGTATTAAAGAAGCATTAAAGAAGAAATTAGAAGAAAATGAGCAAAAAATCAAAGAAACGAAGCTCCTAGCGAACTGCCTGGGTCGAGGCAGCGCGCCTAGGTAGCGACGTTTCGCTTGGGTGACCCGGGCGGGCTACTCCGGAAGGCTTTTCACGTGTTTTCTTCTTGTTTGGGCTTTAGTATATAAGTCTTTTTACTCTTAAACCTATGTACGAAATTTCATATCATAAGCTCTAGTTTTTAGCCCTAGTATTTTCTCTCTAAGTTGTGAACAACATTCATTCAATTCAATTTAATTCAATTCAATTGAGGTTCTATTCAATTCATTTTTAACTATTATTTTAATTATGTTTTTAGTTTATGTTTTTGTTCAAGTTTATGTTTTTAATTCTTAGTTTAGTTTTAGTTTGTGTTGTTAGTTTTTATGCCCTAGTTTTCATGTTCATGATTAGTTTTATAGATTTTAATTAGTTTATTAGTTTTAATCATGTTCTTTATTTTATTTTATTTATTTGATTTGTATTTTATGTTTTTTGTCATGAGCGAGTAGTTTCCTTTCTAGGGCTAGGGTATCTATGGGTCGTTTCTGATGTTTTTTTCTTGATTATTTAATTTGATTGTTGATGTTCTTGAATTCCTGTTGTCAATTAATATTGCTTTCAGTTAAATACTGACTATGTTTAATTGTTAGTCTGATATTGTCGAAACTGATGCCGAGAGGTAAGATTACCACAATTAGATCACAGGGATAATAGGCAAAATGAGTCTAAGTGAGCGAGAGCCATTAGAGGAGTTTTGAAGGAGACGAGATTCGAGAGAATAAGTGAGCCTTAGTTTAGGAAGTCAATAATCGGTTAATTAATTGTGATGCAATTCATTGGTTGATCTGTAGTGAACCGACGTCCTAGGCTTAGTTATACAGTTATTTGCTGTGTTTAATTCTGTTCCTAGTAGTCATTAACTTTTTTGTCAAAAGCCAAAATTCAAAGGCCCTTTGCGGTGAAACAACTTTTTAGAATTAGTAGAGTTGCCTGCTTCCCTGTTGATACGATCCCTACTTCCCTGTCTACATAGTTCGAGTAGTAGGTTATTTTTGATAGGTATACGACTGTCCCTACTAAATTTTGGCGCCGTTGCCGGGAGGCAATTGTTTAATTTCTACTAATCGGGTTATTTTGTCTTATTTTTGTTTGTATTTCATCTCAAGGAACCCATTGTTCTTTAATACAGTTCTTACGGATAACTGCAGTTTCAGCTTGTGTGCATGTACTAGGTTTGCATGCCGGTTTGGATTGATTCTAAACCAGAACGGTCATTGCATAAGCGAAGTCGTAGGAGGAAGTGAAGACTTTAGAGAGTTATTCTTTCTGAAAGGATACTATTGGATTTGGCACAACTCTTTTCGGATTTGAGCATTTCTGAGAATTTTGATAGAGAAGAAATGGCAGAGTTGTAGTTTAATGAAAACAACATACCAAATAATGATGCACAACCGCCGCCATCGCTGCCGCCGCAACCACGATCATTTAAGGATTATTCCCAACCCAGTTCTGCAATAGTTGGGGGTGGTTATCGGTTCCCTGATACAGAGGCTTTAAATTTTGAACTGAAGCCAACCCTGGTGAATATGGCGGAAAGGAATCAGTTTGCAGGAACTTTGATGGAGGATCTGATGTTGCATTTGAATAATTTCCTCTAGTATTGTGGTACGAACAAGCAAGTTGGGGTCTCTCAGGACTACATTAGGAGAATGATGTTCCCGTTTTCATTGAAAGACAAGACTTGTACTTGGTTGAACAGTCTTAATATGGATAACATCAATAGTTGGAAAGAGTTGGGTCTTGCATTTTAAAGGAAATATTATCCTCCAGAGCGAACTGCAACCCTTTGGAGTAAGATCACAAATTTCAACCAAGAGTAAGATGAGACTTTGTATGAAGCATGGGAGTGGTTGAAGGATCTATTGCGATTGTGCCCACATCACGGTCCATAGAAGTGGTTCCTAGTCAAGTCATTCTATAACGGTTTATGGAATGAGAGTCGGACATTGCTTGATTCAACTGCTAGTGGTCGATTCGTGAACCAGGAGGTTAATGGTGCATATGAGTTGATTGAAGAGATCGCTATTCATAATTCACAGTTTGGCAATCCCAGAGGACATTCGGAGAAAGGTGGAAAGCATGTAATTGACGATAAATATGAAAGTTTAGCTTCACAGATCAATGCTATAAGTCAAAAGCTCGACAAGATCAGTACTACAGCTCCTTCACCATCACTTGTAGCTGCGATGGCTACACTTTCGAGATGTACTGAGCCTTTCTGCGATTCTTGTGGTTCATTCGGTCACTGTTCACAATCATGTCATAGTTCGGTAGAGCAAGTGTGTGCCTTCCAATCCTACAAGAACAATCAGCTCTCTAATACATACAATCGAGGTTGGAAGGATCATCCATACTTTTCCTATAAGAACAACAATAATGTGCAAAATCCACAGCAATTTATACCACCTCAGCAGGTGCAACGATTTGCACCACCACAGCCACTAAGTTTCAGTAGACCACCATTGCAAGCACCACCAGCTCAACCTAGCAGTGAAATTTCAGAGTTGAAGAAAATGATGCTGCAGATGCAGAAGAATATGGAGGCAATGTAGGCTCACAATAAGCAACTAAAAACACAACTAGCTCAAGTTGCACAGTCCACAGCTCAGCGGCAGCAGGGTCAACTACCTCTTCAACCAAATCCACCAGCTCAGAGAGAAAATTGTAACTCCATCACTACCCGAAGAGGGACCCACTATGAAGGTCCTAAGATTCCTACTAATAATGCTGATTCAGAGATAGGAGTGCAGACTGGCAAGACCAGCAATGTGGTGATTGAGGAGATTGCAGAGCCTACACCTTTTAAGCAGAAAGATGTCACAGAGAAGTGAGCTCCGGTAGCTGACAAGCTAGTTGATACGTTGACACCTCCTAAGGTGCCACTACCCTTCCCGCACAGGGTAGATAGGAGTAAGAATGACAATCACTTCCGTAAGTTTCTCGATATTGTTAAAAATTTGAAGGTTACTATGCCCTTTACAAACTTGATTCCGTAGGTACCTACATATACTAAATTTTTGAAAGACATATTGAGCAGGAAGTGTGAATTGAGTTCAGTGGAGACTGTTGCTTTAACTGAAGAATGTAGTGCTATTTTGTAGAATAAGTCTCCACCTAAACTCAAGGATCCTTGGAGTTTCTCGATACCATGTAACATTGGTGCACTTTTTATTGATAAGGCTTTATGTGATTTAGGGGCCAGTGTTAGTGTCATGTCATTGTCTATTTTCATGAAATTAGATATGGGTTCTTTAAAGTTTACTAACATTAACTTGCAGATGACGGATAGAACTGTGAAATACCCAAAAGGTATTTTGGAGGATGTCCCGGTAAGAGTTGAGAAGTTTTTCATTCCCGTTGACTTTGTAGTATTAGATATGGAGGAGGATGCACACATCCCTATTATTCTTGGTAGGCCATTCTTAAATACTGCAGGAGTTGTTATTGGTGTAAAGAATGGAAGTTTGACTCTTTCTGTAGGTGATGACAAGGTTACCTATAACCTTGATAGTGCATTGAAAAGTCCTATGTTAGAATAATCCTGTTATAGAATTGATATTATTCAAGAGATTGTTTGTGATGACTTGACTCGATCCCTTTAAAAGGGTCTTCTGGAGGCTGTTTTATGTTTGGATGTGATTTCAGGTGAAGACAATAGGAAATCAGATGAGCTGATTGAGGATCTTTCAGGAGTGGAATTCAATTTAGGGAGCAATTATCAATTTTTGAAGCTGCCCCAGAATGTTTGTTCGGTAAAGGAGGTAACAGAACCTAAGATGAAACTTCTTCCCTCTAATTTGAAATATGCATTTCTAGATGAAAAAGAGCTATATCCAGTTATTGTTAGTGCTTCACTTACTGATAGCCAACATGAGAAATCATTAGCTGTGCTTAAATG
Organism: Suaeda aralocaspica; assembly: GCA_016808085.1. NCBI lineage: Eukaryota > Viridiplantae > Streptophyta > Magnoliopsida > Caryophyllales > Amaranthaceae > Suaeda > Suaeda aralocaspica. The sequence continues at coordinate 335,195 of PYUH01000216.1, forward strand.
TCATAAGAAGGCTATTGGTTATACTATTGATGACTTAACTGGTATTAGTCTTGATTTTTGCATGCATCGTATTTATTTAGAGGAAGGTCATAAAGCATGCATACGGGGTCAACGTCGTTTGAATCCTAACATGCAGAAAGTTGTTAAAACAGAGGTCATTAAATTACTTGATGTTGGTATCATTTATTCTATTCGTGATTCTAAGTGGGTCAGTCCAGTTCAGGTAGTGCCTAAGAAGGGTGGGACCACAGTTGTTCGTAATGATAAAAATGAATTGATTCCCACTAGAGTTGTCACAGGTTGGCGTATGTGTATTGATTACAGGAAATTGAATACTGCTACTAAAATGGATCACTTTCCCCTCCCCTTCACGGATCAAATTTTATAAAGGCTAGCTAGTCATAAGTATTTTTGTTATTTAGATGGTTATTCGGGATTCTTCCAAATCCCCATTCATCCAGATGATAGAGAGAAAACTACTTTTACATGTTCTTCTGGTGCTTTTACATATCCTAGAATGCCTTTTGGTTTATGTAATACCCCTGATACCTTTCAACATTGCATGATGAGTATCTTTTCTAACTACATTGAATCTATTATGGAAGTCTTTATAGATGATTTTAGTGTCTAGGAACTTCATTTGATGCTTGTTTAGAAAATCTAATAAAAGTGCTCATGAGATATGAGGAGGTGAATTTAGTTCTGAATTTGGAGAAGTGTCATTTTATGGTCACTGAAGGTGTTGTGCTTGGACATTTCATCTTCGAACGTGGTATTGAGGTAGATAAAGCAAAGATTTAGGTAATAGAACAACTTCCCCCTCCTATGAATGTCAAAGGGGGTACGAAGCTTTTTGGGTCATGCAGATTTTTTACATGGGGATAATGTTGATGATGAAGCCTCTCACTCTTCTTCTTCCTCAAGATTAAACAAGCACTTATTTCTGCACCTATCATCAAATCTCTTGATTGGGACCTCCCATTCGAGATCATGTGTGATGGCAGTGACTATGTAGTTGGAGTAGTTCTGGGCCAATGGAAGGAAAGGTTCTCCATGCAATCTATTATTCCAGCAAGACACTTGATCCAGCTCAGGTGAATTATGCCACTATCAAAAAGGAGGTGCTGGCAGTTGTGTATGCACTTGACAAGTTCAGATCATACCTATTGGGCTTGAAAGTAATTGTTCACACTGACCATGTTGATTTTAAGTACCTCCTAGCCAAGAAGGAAGCAAAGCCAAGGTTGATTAGATGGATTCTATTGATGCAAGAGTTTTATCTCGAGATTCGTGATAAGAAGGGAGCGAAAAATGTAGTAGCTGATCATCTTTCCAGAATTCGATTCAAAGATGCAGAGCTCGTGCCTATTGATGATTCCTTCCCCGATGTTCACTTACTTTCAGTTGCAGTTAAATCACCATGGTTCGCTGATTTTGCTAATTACATTGTAGGTGGTGTCTTGCCTCCTAACCTTTCATCACAGCAAAAGAAGCGGTTCCTACATGATGTTCGATGATATTTTTGGGATGACCCGAATTTGTTTCGAGAATGTGTTGATGGTTTATACCGACGATGTGTTCCTAGGAGTTCTATGGGATCCTAAGCCATTGCCACTCATCACCTTATGGAGGTCATGCAGGTGCTTCAAAGACTATGTTCAAGATACTACAGTCTGGATTCTATTGGCCCACTCTATTTAAGGATGCCTGAGATTTTGTGTTGTCTTGTGATGCGTGCTGGAGAATCGGACATATTTTGAAACGTCATGAGATGCCTCAAAATGGGATTCTAGAGGTTGAGATTTTTGATGTATGGGGTATTAATTATACGGGTCCATTATATTCCTCTAATGGAAATCGATTCATATTGGGTGCCGTTGACTATGTTTCGAAGTGGGTAGAAGCTATTGCAACACCTCATGTAGACTCTGATACTGTGCTACGATTGTTTAAGCAAGTCATCTTCCCGAGATTCGGAGTTCCTAGAGCTATTATCAGTGATGGGGGTTCTCACTTTCACGAGAAGCGGCTTACTAAGTTACTTGAGAAATATGGAGTCTATCATCATACCGGGTTAGCTTACCATCCACAGACTAGCGGTCAAGTTGAGGTTTCTAATCGGGAAATCAAAGCCATCTTAGAGAAGACAGTTGCAAAATCAAGGAAGGATTGGAGTAGCAAGCTTCATGATGCATTATGGGCATATAGAACGACATTTATGACACCTATCGGTACATCTCCATATCGATTAGTGTATAGGAAAGCATGCCATTTACCGGTTGAGTTGGAATATAAGGCCTACTGGGCGGTAAAGGAGCGTCATATGGATGCCAAGCTTGCAGGCGAGAACCGCTTACTTCAATTAAATGAGCTAGATGAGTTCCAATTAGGAGCCTACGATAGTGCTAAGATTTATAAGGAGAAGACTAAGAAATGGCACTATAAGCAAATCATAAAAAAGGAGTTCCAAGTGGGTGACAAAGTATTGTTATTCAACTCTAGATTGAAGCTTTTTCTAGGAAAGTTGGGGTCTAGGTGGAGCGGCCCTTTCATTGTTACTATGGTGAGCAAGTATGGATTCGTAGAGGTTCCGAACGATAAGGGAGAATGATTCAAGGTTAATTGTCATCGCCTCAAGCACTACTATGAAGGTGATGTTGTTGGGTTGGTTAAGGAAATCACTTTTTGCAACCCATGCTCCCTATGAGCTATAAGGTAACATGGTCAAGCTAATGACCTTAAAGAAGTGCTTTGCGGTAGGCAACCCGTAGGTAGTTTAGTTTTTAGTAGTTTTTCCACTTTATTTTCATAGTTTAGTAGGGACTTTAGGTCTATTCTTAGTTTTGGTGAGGAGAGTGAGGGACTAACATTGTTTTCTAAGTGTTTTTGATGTTTTTGTAGGTGCTAAGTGAGTTAAAAAGAGGAAGAAGCACGAAGTGGCAGTTCGCCCGGGTCACCCGGGAGAAAAGCCATTACCCGGTCGGGATGCCCTCGACCCGGGCGCGAAACCTAATTTTGGGGAGTTAGTTTTTTCTTTTTGAAGAAATTTGAGGAAGAGGCAGTGCGCCCGGGCGAAAAGAAGGCCACCCGGGGGCGCAGCTTGTTTTTGAACACTTGGTTTTTTTTTTCCCAGATTTTTGGCAAAAACCTTCCAACCAGGCGCATTATCGCCACCCAGGCGAAAAGCGGTACGACTCGGGCGACGTGTTCGATCCTCCCCGCCCCTTTCTTTCTTCTTCTTTCGTTCTTCTCCTCTCACCTCTCATAATCTTATCCCTACTCTCACTCTCATACTCTCAAACCTCCATACTCCCTTTCTCATTGTAAACTTTCTTACCCTATATCTCCCTCTTTACTCACTTAAATTCACTCAAAACTTCACCAAAACTCATAATTTTTCACTCTCTTTCACATCCACACCACAAATCTCTCAAAAATATCTTAACTCACATACCCTAACTTCCTCACTTCACATCTTCATCCTCAACTATGGCACTGATAAGTCTCGTTTATATCATTATTTGCCCCCATTTTATATTGGTTTTTGGCTCTAACAAGGCTCTGTTGAGCTTATTCTACTAACTTCGGTTGCTTTTAGTGCTTGTTGCTTTGGTTTGTCATTTATTGTAGAAATTGATGCTTTCATGTGAGTTTTCGCTTTATCTTGAGCACTTGGCAAGTTAGTGAGAGTCTTGACCACTTTGAGAAGCTTTGAGAAGGCTAGGACATGGTTTATAATCCTTTGGGAAGTTTAGAAGTCGAGTTTTAGAAGTTACGAGCAAAGCTGGAAGCCCGAAGGCTCCTCGATCATTCCGCCCGGCCCGAGGTCACTGTGCCTGGTTCGGGTGCACCACGCTCGGTCGGCCGTGCACAGTGTTTTTTTACACGTTTTTTGGCTCGTTTTCTCCTAATTTTGGCTATGTACTTAATGTAATTTTCCCTTGGGTTTTGACACACATGGTCATTATTCTAAAATCCTAGTTTTAGTTAGTTTCTCTCTCTAGAAGTTTTCTTGTGGAATTCTTTCAATCATTCAATTCAATAAAAGTTTAGGTTTCTATTCACTCTTTAATTCTAGTTCTTTTAATTCATGTTTAGTTTTAGTTTTTGTTTTAGTTTATGTTTTTAGTTTTACTTTTCTTATTCTTTTATGCCCTAGTTTTAATTACGTTTATAGTTTTGTTTTCCTATATTGATTTAATTTCTTTTATTTATATCATGTGTGAGTAGTTTTCTAGGGCTAGGGGATCTAAGGATCGTTCCTGATGTTTTGTTCATGATTGTTAATTTGGTTGTTGATGTTCTTGAATTCCTGTTGTCAATTTATGTTGCTTTCACTTAAATACTAGCCATATTTAATTGTTAGTTTGGTATTGTCGAAATCGATGCCGAGAGGTAAGATTACCACAGTTAGATAACAGGGTGAATAGACAAAACGAGTCTAAGTAAGCGAGAGCCATTAGAGGAATTTTAAAGGAGACTAGATTCAAGAGAATTAGTGGACCTTAGTTCAGGAAGCCAATAACCGGTTAATTAATTGTGTTGCAATTCATTGGTTGACCTATAGTGAACCGACGTCCTAGGTTTAGTTAAACAGTTATTTTCTGTGCTTAATTTTGTTCCCATTAGTAGTCAACTTTTTAGTCAAAACCTAAAATTCAAAGGCCCCTTACGATAAAGTAACTTTTTAGAGTTAGTAAAATTGCTTGCTTCCTTGTGGATACGATCCCTACTTCCCTGTCGTCATAATTAGAGTAGTAGGTTACTTTTGATAGGTATATGACTGTCCCTACCAAGCACCCAAGAGGCAAAGAGCAGGACCTAGCACAAGGAATGAACCACAAGGCTTCGGACGGGATACTACTTACGAGTTAGTCTCCTTTGGCTCTCAAGAAAAAAAGGTAAGATTTGAAAAACTAAAATTGAGACATGTTACTCCTACTAGGTTTCTAGATCATCACTTGTTACGTGCTTTAGATGTGTATGAGGAAAAGGAAGAGTTGTTTATGGCTATGGCCATGCATCGTTTCTTTACTATGGAAGCCCCTACTTATCCCGACATAACATATGAATTTATGTCAAGTTTTGAGATAGATTGGCCTAACCCCAAAGCACCTGTTAGAGGTGTTAGTTTTAGAATGTTTAATGTCGATCGTTACGAAACGATCGAAGACTTTGGGGCTATTTTTGATTTAGCCAGTTGGGGGTATGCTAAACCCCTAAAGGGCTTTGACGATGTTGCTTGGTGGTTTTCTTTGACAGGTGTACAACTGAACAATTGGCAACATGCCAAAGCTAGGTTGATTCAACAAACCTCTGCTATGGTTACTCACTGTTTCCTTTCAGGGACTATCTTCGGCCAGTATGAACAGCATGAAGTTCATACCAGAGAGATGTGGTGCCTAGGAAGGCACTTGGTAAAAAATTCTTTTCCTTATCATCTTCATCTTCCCCATTTATTTGCCATGTATTTACATACTCAATTCAAAACCTATGCAGGAGTTGATAGATATGGCCAACCGACCATAAACAACATTGTTTTTGGTTGCCTATTGACTGATGTTTCTAGGTATTATAGGGCAGATTTCGAATACCACCGGACCCCTGCTATGGGGTCCCAAACTTTAGATGCCCCCTACCTTGGTCAATGTGATTGGCTAGAGTTGATGGGAGCAGGTCGTAATCGATGGTACATAGTGCCATCTAGGAGGGTTTATGTTATCCTTCCTAACACTTCGTTGATTGGATTGTTGCCTGATCAGCAATCCTATACTATGCCTTTGGATGGCCATGCTACAGGTTCTTCTGCAGGTACTCAAGCATGGGGCGGACCGAGTCAATCTCCTCAGTCTGCGCCCCAACAGCCACAGCAGCAGCCACCCCAGCAGCAATCCCCTATGGACCCTGCCCCATGCCAAACTCAGATGAACCAGCTGCAGAACCAGTTCAACAACTTTCAGCTACAACAACGGTTCATCCAAAGGTTTGACACCTTTGAGTAGGACCACCGTCTTGCCTTGTACCCGATTTATGATCACTACGTCTGCTGGCCCTCACCCTTCATGGTACACCTTTAACCCTAGAGAGGGGACCGGTGGAGCAGGAGGAGCAGGAGGTGGTGGCGGAGATGATGATGATACTAGTAAGGATATTGATACCTTCCTTAAAAGGATTCTAACTGAGAGGAGTCCCTTACTTCCTTCAGCATGAGGACATTGCTGAGTCCGGCTTGGGGGAGGTAATTTTATTGCTTTCTTAGTTTAGTTTTTATTGCTTTTTAGTGTATTTTTATTGCTTTCCTACGATAGTCATATGGTTTGTACTACTTGTTAGAAGTAGGAGTTTACATATGACCAAGAAAATTTATTACTTTCCTAGTTTAGATTTTTGTTTTGCTTTTAGTAGTCAGTATTGGATTGATTGATTGATTGAATGATGTGTATGATGAAACTTTGTGAGTGGTGACTTCCCTGTGCCCCGCATTTTATTTAAAAATGTATTCAATTGATTTGGGCATGTGATGAGTTATGCTTCGGGAATTGCCAACTCGGACTTGAGTTTGACTTAGCTTGAAACAATTTCTTATTATGCCATTATAGCCATGTGTAGAGTAGAGGCTTGAACTGTGTTAACGGGAGGATTTGAGGCGCATACATTAATTTATGCTTATTTCTTTTCATGTGTGCTTAGTTCCTGGTGCTAGTATGATCCGTGCTTGACTTTTTACTCTAGTAGCTTGGCTTTAGTGTGTTACATGTCGCGAATGATAAAAGGCATTCATTTCTTTTAGGAGCTTTCAGATTTTAGGCATTCCTTCATAAATTTTCCCTTGGTCCTTATTTGAGCTTTTTACCCTTCATTTGCATTTTAGCCACATTACAACCGTTGTTGGCCTTGTTCTATCTATTGATATATGCCCAAGCTTGGCTTGGGGTAGTTGTGGAGTTGTTATATCGTGTTGTGCATTTGTTGGAAGTTTTGGAGATGTTGGAAAATTTTGGAATGTATGTTGTTTAAAGTTTAGTAATAGGTCTCACATTAAGGCTCTGTATACCAATGTCTAGGCTAGTTTATAAAAACAAAAAAAAATTATATATATTATTTGGCCTAGTTATGTATGTGTGATGATTTTGTCTTTGACATATCATTAAGAGTCGTGAGCCTAAGTTTTGAAAAATTTGAAAGTTGAAAAAAAAAGAAATGAAAAGAGAAAAAAAAATTAAAAAAAATGAAAAGTGTTGAAAGAACGAAAAGCTTGTGATTTTTGGAGTTGTTGAAATGTAAAGTTTTATGGTGTGATGTGCATTTCAAAAGAATTGATTTGATGTTGGAGTTGAATGTTGAAGGTATTGACGATGTTCTTAATTTCATATGCGTATAGCCCGCATTTACCCCCACATTATCCCAAATTTATCCTACTCATCACCCTAGCCACGTTACAAGCTTATAAAGACCTTTTTGATCGGCATGTACATGTTTTTAGTTCTTGTGAAGTGAGTCAATTGCCAAAGCTAGTGAATATTACTTGCCTTTCGAGTCGACTTACACATTAGGTTCAGTGACTACCCTTAAACACTTGCATGAGGTTTGAGATGTGGGTTTGGGTTCTCAAAATTTGCATTTAAACACTTATTGCATTTGCATTCTTATTTGGGATTAGGGGTGAGCTTCATTGTTTTTGCTCAATTATATGTATGGAGTGACACCGAGTGAGCTACTCTAGTCATCGACTTCTATTTCTTGCATGGTTGGCTTATTGATTTTGATTGAAGTGGATGGAGGTCAAGGAATTTTGATGGGTTGGTTGAGGAATTACTTACATACTCAGAATTGCTTGAGTTGATTTTGTTTTGCAAAGTTAAAGGGGTGAAGTCATTGTTTGCTTAGTTGTTTGCTTGAGGACAAGCAAAAGTTTGGTTTGGGGGGGGGGGGTCTGATAAGTTAATATTTGATGCATATTTTACCCCCAATCCCGATTGATTTTTAGCTCTAATGTGGTGCTTTTGAGCCGTTTCTACTAACTTTTGCTATTTCGAGTGCTTATTGTGTTCTTTATAAGGATTTGCAGGAATCGATGATTTATCGTTGTTTTCCAAGCCTTTTGAAGCACTTAAAGAGTTAGTGAATGGTTTGAAGTCATTTGGGAAGCTTTACTAAGGATTAGGAGTATTAAAGAAGCATTAAAGAAGTAATTAGAAAAAACCGAGCAAAGAAATCAAAGAAACAAAGCTCCTAGCGAACTGCCCGGGTCGGGGCAGCGCGCCCAGGTAGTGGTGTTTCGCCCGGGAGACCCGGGCGGGCTGCTCCGGAAGGCTTTTCACGCGTTTTCTCCTTGTTTTGGGCTTTAGTATATAAGTCTTTTTACTCCTAATCCGATGTACGAAATTTCATATCATAAACTCTAGTTTTTAGCCCAAGTTTTTTTTCTCTAAGTTGTGAACGACATTCATTCATTCAATTCAATTCAATCGAGGTTCTATTCAATTCCTTTCTAATTATTCTTTTAATTATGTTTTTAGTTTATGTTTTTGTTGTAGTTAAAGTTTTTAATTCTTAGTTTAGTTTTAGTTCGTGTTGTTAGTTTTTATGCCCTAGTTCTCATGTTCTTGATTAGTTTTATAGATTTTAATTAGTTTATTAGTTTTAATCATGTTCTTAGTTTTATTTTATTTATTTGGTTTGTATTTTATGTTTTTTGTCATGAGCGAGTAGTTTCCTTTCTAAGGCTAGGGGATCTATGGGTTGTTTCTGATGTTTTGTTCTTGATTGTTTAATTTGATTGTTGATGATCTTGGATTTCTGTTGTTAATTAATATTGCTTTCAGTTAAATACTGGCCAGATTTAATTTTTAGCCTGATATTGTCGAAACCGATGTCGAGAGATAAGGTTACCACAATTAGATCACAGGGATAATAGGCAAAACTAGACTAAGTGAGCGAGAGCCATTAGAGAAGTTTTAAAGGAGACTATATTCTAGAGAATTAGTGAGCCTTAGTTCAGGAAAACAATAATTAGTTAATTAATTGTGATGCAATTCATTGGTTGATCTGTGGTGAACGGACGTCCTAGGCTTAGTTATAGAGTTATTTGCTGTGTTTAATTCTGTTCCTAGTAGTCATTAACTTTTTAGTCAAAAGCCAAAATTCAAAGGCCCTTTACGGTGAAATAACTTTTTAGAATTAGTAGAGTTGCTTGCTTTCCTGTGGATACGATCCCAACTTCCCTGTCTACATAGTTAGAGTAGTAGGTTATTTTTGATAGGTATACGAGTGTCCCTACCAATCGCAGGGGTTGCGGCCGTATGCCCCTGTTTTGTACGAAAATCAGTTTTGATTTTTACTTTTTCCACTTGCTTTGGTTTTGCTGTTTGTATATATATCAGCTTTAAGATGTTGGAATGGAGATATTAGACTCTCTAGATTATTTTCTTGCTCCATAGAACATTAGTTTGCTTAGTTAACAATTCATAAACTAGTTTGTATTTTAATCTTTAACAATCTTTCAATCAATTCAAGTAGTTGTTCTTAAGCTATATTTCTTCAAGTTCTTTGTTTCTTAGTTGGGTTGCTCATCACTTCTTCAAGGCTTTAAACTTCATTGTTATACAAGGATCATTGGAACTTGCTCTAATTTACATTTTCAGGCTTTATAGTAAACTCTTAACTCTTTGCATTCTTTGCTTTTGGTTTTATTCAAAGCTTTTGTTCATACTTTCTCCTCAAGTAATCTTGTCCTTGTTCTTACTTTTATATTGCTTATGTTATAGTTTTCTATAATCACTTGAACAACTTACTTATTTGCAATAATTTGATATTAAACAAAGTTCTTTATAAATAGTTTTGCTTAATTTAAATTATAATTCAATATTATAATCTATTTATTTTCAATTAATCTTGTAATCATGAATAAGAATATATATTTGATTAATAAAATGAGTAGTGTGTAGTTTTAGTGCTAAGGTGTGGGTGAAACCTCCACCACCTTCATGACTTAAGTTGGTTCTTAGTAAAAACCGAGCTTGGGGGTGACTACAGTCGTTACATGGGGTTATAATCACGTAGACTATGACTTGCTTCCATAAATGTCGTCTTAGGTTCCTCAACGAAGGATCGATAGATGAAGTTGAGTGAAGACTCCCCATGTTTGGCTAGTTTGGAAACCATGAGAATAGGTGTTCAAGTTAAGGGACGTTACTAGTCTTCATGAATAAGTGCTTAGGAGTCATTCTGTGTTCACGCCATGAGAATAGGTCGTGTGCATAGCTCCGCTCGTCATGCTAGATCGAGAGAGTAGACATGACTCTTAGAATAGCTTCCCCTAGACGTTTCCCTCTTAGTTTGGTTTAACTTAGGAATCCGCGCCTTCATGTAGGAAGTGATCGAGCGGTGAATCCTTTGTCTTAGTCATCTTTAATCTTAGACTCTAATTTAGTTAATTCAACCGTAGTGACAATCTTGCTTTCCATGCAGATCCCGATTTAAACTTACTCCTAAGATCGCCTTAGTGTAGAAACCTTTATCTCGTGGGATTCGATCCTTACTTGCCCTTACTAGTTGCCTAGTGAGCCTTGTATGGTTTATCTTTGGTAGTCACTTCGACAGGCTATCAGCATGATCTGTGTTCATCACTGTCTTATTACACATAAAACAGAATCAATATTTCTCAATAGCAAAAACTACGGCCAACATCTCCTTTTCGGTGGTGGTGTAATTTCTTTGAGTGTTATCCAAAGTTCTACTTGCATAGCCAATGACATGCGGCTTTCCTTCAACTCTTTGGCCTAGTACTGCTCCTACACAAAAATCACTTGCACCGCACATTATTTCAAATGGCAAGCTCCAATTTGGAGCTTGTACAATGGGTGTCAAAGTTAACACTCTCATCAACTCAAAAAAAGCATGCAAACATGAATCATCAAAGGAAAAAGGCACATCTTTTTGGATAAGGCATGTCATAGGTTTCGCAATATTTGAAAAGTTTTTATAAATCTCTTGTAAAAACTGGCATGACCCGAAAATGCTCTAACCCCCATCACTAAAGTAGGTGGAGGTAAATTTTCAATTGTCGAAACCTTTGCTAGGTCAACTTGAATGCCTTTTTTTTTTTTGATATTTTGTGCCCAAGGACTACCCATTCCTCAACCATGAAATGATATTTTTTTCCAAATGAGGACTAGGGAAGTCTCTTGGCACCATTGGAGCACTTTTTTAAGATTAAGCAAACAAACATCAAAGGATGACCCTCCAACACTGAAGTCATCCATGAACACTTTTATTTCTTTTCCAACATGTTGGAAAAGATTGTAGCCATACATCTTTGAAAGGTAGAAGGAGCACTGCATAGACCAAAAGGCATCCTCTGATACGCATAGGTCCAAAAGGGGTATGTAAAGGTGGTTTTGCCTTGGTCTTCGGGATGAATGGAGATTTGGAAGAATCCCGAATACGTACCGATCCATGATACAGTAGTAAGTGTGGGCCACAAGCCTTTCCAACATTTCATCAATAAAGGGAAGAGGGGAATGGTCCTTCCGGGTGGCTTTATTCAACTTCCGCTAATCTATACACATTCACCACCGGTTGTGGTTCTCATTGAGATCGCTTTACCATCATCACCCTTGACAATGGTCATGCCTCCCTTTTTTGGTACCACATGAACGGGACTTACCCATTTTTAATGTGGAATAGCATAGATAATTCCCGCCCTTCTCAATTTCTCAACTTCTTTCTTATCCACCACCTTCAAGGTATGTTTAAGTTTTCGTTGAGCTTCAATTGAGGAGGCCTCTTCGTCAACAAGAGTAATATGGTGCGTAGAAATTGAAGGACTTATGCCTTTAAAATCATCAATAAAAAATACCCAATGACCCCTTGAAATCTATTCAACACCACAATCAATCTTTTCAATTCAAGGTTAGAATTGACTATCATGAGCTTAATGAACAAGGCTATTGCACACCTCTTAAGAATACCGAACAACACTAACTAATATAGCTAGGGAAGTAGGGATTGAATCCACAGGAAAGCTATTAAACTCTATTAGTTCTAAAAAGTCTAAACCCTATAAGGAGCCTTTTTTGAATTATGATTAAACTACTAATAACTAGAAAAACAACGGAAATTATGAATTAAACTCTAATCATAGAAACCTAGGGCGGTCGGTTCACTATGAACAATTAACAAACTCATAAAACATTCATCAATCAATTACTTTCATTGAACTAGAGAACACTAATTCTCTCGAATTTAGACTCCCTCAAATCTACTTTACCGGCTCTCGCTCGCATAAATTCGTTTTGCCTATTATTCAGTGGTCTTATTGTGATAATCTTACTTCTCAGTCTTGATATCGACAATTACCTAACTTACAACTAAACCTGGCCACAATTAATTGCAATTAATAGTAGCTAATAATAGGAATTCAATTATTAATTAAGAAACATAAAATTAATTCATAACATGTTCATAGATCCCCTTGCCCTAGAAAAATTGACTACTCACTCATAGTTATGAAAACAAGAACAAAAATCAAATGAATAATAAACATGATCATAAACATAAACAAAATTAACAAGAATTAAAACTATAAACTAATTACTAGAAATTAAACTAATTAACAAAACAAATCAAAACAAAAATAAAAACTAATCTAACCAGGAAACTAAACCAAACAATGAAACAAAAAATAAAATTAGAAAATAAAAGGGAAAGAAATTACCAAATAGAAGCTTGGATTGAATTGAATTGAATTTAATTGCAAGTGTTTAACAAAACTAATATAATATTTCTAGAGAGAGAAAGTCTTTAGAGAGCTAATTAGGATTCTTATATCTAAAATTTGCTAAAAAAAACTAGGTAAGGCCGTCCTCCCTACTCATGGCCCTAAATACTACATGGGCTTTAATAAATCGAGCCCACAAACAAAAAATCCGAAAAAGTCATCATCAAGCTTCAAACCATGCTTCATGCGCCCGCATAGAACAAAACCCACTTGTTACCTACGCCCGGATGAGGTGTATTTTTAAACTTCTGATGAACCTGCTTTGTTCCGCGGGCGCATAGAAGAAAGATTATTTGAGTGCTGCGCCAGCATGGGCCCTCTTGGGAAACTTTTTGACAATCTTCTAAATTCTACGATTCTTTCAAATCTTGAAAGTACAAGTGACACTCAAGAGGGGGGGGGTGAATTGAGTGTTGTAAAGTTGTTGTAAATTTTTCGATTAATTATAAGAACAGTTTAGAACCAGTTCTCAAGCAGCGGAAATAATAAAGCAATAAAATAAACAACACCAAGATTTAACGAGGTTCGACTTCTAATAAGTCTACGTCCTCAACTCACTCACACTTTTATTAATCAACTCAGAATAATAAAAGAATTACAGTCAATCAATTATGCACCTATGCACAATATGATTCCACAACTTCCACCTATGGAAGTTCAACTCAACCCTCAACTATGAAGGTTCCAATGAAGATGATCCCAGATCAACTTCCCCAGCAAACTGAACTCTCAGAATGCTCAAATTACAACCCTTTGTCTCTCAATAACCATTAGCCTAAATGCTTACAAAAAAGAGAATATTAAGACCTTAATGTGGTTATGAGGTTTTTGCGAGATTGAGACTTAGAGAGCACTTTTGCAAATCGTAATCTTCTATTTTTGTTCGTGCCAAAGTTGTTTTTGGTTGTCTGCTAGCAAATCTACTTAAATAAGCCTTTGGCTAGTATGTAATGTAATATTGCAAGAGAATATTTTCCTTGGAATTATAGAAATAATCCTGGGAAAATATTCTCACTGATTTTATTTGAAATCAAATAAAATCAGTACAATATTATATAACCTACTTGCCATACTTAAGAATATTTGCCTTGCATACCAATCCAAGCATCCGTGTTATTTTTGAAAAACAATTTTGCACAGAAAGAAACTTTCTTAAAATACGGATGTGTGAAGTAAACTCTAGGGGACTGGTTCAGCACTGTTCCCAGACTGTTCCAGTCAGCCAAGTTTACTTATAATTATATATGATAAGTAACTTAAGTTCCTTGTCATTCATAATTAGTGCATCTCTGTAATCTTAATATTTATATTTCATATGTAAACCTTCATACCACTTATATTGCATCGAAGACCTAAGAGTTAGACTCTATGAGCTTGATCTTCATGCAAACTTCAAGACTTGGCTTCTCAAGCTTTATCTTGTCGTTATTGACTTGTTTCTTTCGTACCTGCACATGCAAACAGAAACTTGCATACTATATAATAGTTCAATGTGGTTTGTCATTATTCAAAACAAAAGCAAGGAGCTCAACAAATTCCCCCTTTTGATGACAAACTATGAAGTTCCCCCTGCAAATAGTATCATTTAACATTTGGAACTTTTCAAAGATTTTGAATTCTCTAGAATTAAATGAACTAGTCTCATACCGTTCCTGCAGATTAAGAATCATTTATAAGAAACCAGTTCACAACTAACTAACAACATTTTAAGAAAAAGTTTGCAAAGTACCCAGGGCAAATACTAATTAGACATAGAGCTCTTAGACTTAAACATGTATTCGCAATAAGAACATCAGTAAGTTCATCAGACTTGTTGTCAAGCAAACAAGTCGTTGGGATGATAAGAAGTAAAAGGCTTTGAATACATTTCCTTCCAGACCTTATAGGTCTGTCACCACTAGTAAGTTTATCAATCTTGCTTCTAGTTGTTGCAACACACACAAGTTAGTAATATTCATTTAACCTGCTTCCCCCTGAATCAGGTAAAAGAGATCAGAACTTCACCCTACTTCCCCCTTTTGGCATCATCAAAATAGTCAAAGCATAAAAGTAGTGAAACCAATAACTAAACACAATCAGTAGTCAAACTACTAACCATATAAAGTCTTAACTAAATAGGTATTTCAAACAGCATTCTAGGGATGCTGATTTTACCAATTGTTCCTTTGAGAGTGCCAAACCTACTTGTCCTGAAAGTTATTACAAATCAGTAGCAAACCAAATTACAGAATAACAATGTTTTTGAAAAGGGAAGGGGAAAACCAGAATAAGAACTCAATAAAGGAGGGGGTTAGCAGCAATAGGATAAAATAAGAGGAAAGCAAAGAGATCAATCAGCTCCAGATTCTTGTTCAGTCTCATCATCTTCTTCTTCTTCTGAAGCACTTGCAACATTCTCTTCATCATCCTCTTCCTCATCCTTCTCAGATTTAAGTTTAGCATCCTCATCATCAGCATCACCTGCAGCTTCTGATTTGTCATCCTTGTCTTCAGAATCCTCTCCACCAAGTATTCCTGCTTTGTCAAGACGAATTTCAATTCGTCTGTAGGATTCCTAAAGTGCAGCACATAGTGTAGTGACCATATTTACCATATTTTGCATTAGTCAATTCTGATCACTCAGCTGCTTAACCATTGGCGTAGGGATCAGTGTCGATAGACTCAAATAGCACAGAGTATCTGTGCCGGGGAGATGCGCAGGTTTTTGAAAGGCCGGAATGGTGAGGAAGGAGGCCCTCGCCCTCCCTACTTCAATGGAAAGGGGGGCCCTTTCACATCCGCTCCGTAGATGAAGCAGATGAAGATGACGAAGGAGTAGCTTTCCATCGGAAAACGGAACATGCGAAACCAGAAAATTCATGAGAGAAAAAAAGTCGCATAGGTTGCCTGAACTGTTTCTGTATTGGTCCTAGCAAGACCAGCATCACTTTTCCCTTCATCCTTGATTTTTAAAACACCTCCTGCATATGTCATACCTTTTTGACCTATTATCTGATTTGTGAGATCTGACATGGTGTCATAATCTCCCACCATCGGTATCTTCCAGTGCCCAAATACTAAGGTCATCCATCCTCCATATGGAAGAACATGATTAGCTTTCTCCACACAGCAGATCATATGTCCTAACATCATAGTAGGGAGGTTGACAGGAATGTGTTCAATAAGGCAGTAAATGAGAACACTATCCATAACCGTACACTCATACAGCCTTGTGCTCTAGGACACACAATCTTTAAGGCTACAGTGTGGAATATCCTCATGATTGGTTCCTTTAGTTGGCCAATGGTGTATCCCTGCTGGTTGTCAGGTGGACTAGTAAAGAGTCTGGTCTGGATCTGTTCTGCTGTGACTCCCTTTACAGAAGGCCAATTATTTTTGGAGTAAAGATCAAGTCCCTTTGTAGGAACTTAGAGAATCTCAGCCAATTTCTTTTCACTCAAATTTAAGGGAGTATCTTTAACAAAGGAGAAATAGGATCCATCATCTTTAGTATGCAGGTGTGAGTAAAATTCTTCAACTAGGGGCATAAACACACCTAAATCTTTTGCAAATAACACAGACCATTTCTGAAAATCTAAGGCCTCCTTAACCTCGATCAAGAACTTTTCTGCAACCCAACTTTTTGCAACAGAAAATCCTACCAGAATTTGTCTATCTTTCAGATTATATAGAGGTTTAGGAGTGGTAGACTTACTTTTCTTAGATTTCATGCTTGAAGAGATCGCAACATCAGATTGCTTTCTCTTTGTGCTTCCTTCATGATAGCCTTCCCCTTGGACGCTACTGCACCCTTTCTAGCAACCGTTTTCACACGAGTACCCTCGCTTGTTATTTTCTTTGTGTTCTTTTTCTCAGTGGTTAACTCAACTTCCTATTCTTCTTCAGTAACTTCCTTGTTCTTTGATTTTTCAACTGGTTTGGGAGTGGTTTTAGGCGTGGGTGATTTGGATTTTGTGGTTGGTGGTTTGACAACCTTCTTCTCAACTTTTTTAACCGTTTTTGAAGACGATTTCCTAGTACTACTTTCTTTTCCTTCACTTTTTCAATGACAACATCCTCCATTTGTTCAATTTCCCTTTCTTCTGATTCAACTTCTTCCTCCTCAACTTCTTCTTCATCCGACTTGGATTCGGATTCGAATTCCCTCTCATATTTATATTCTTCAACAATCTCTAGTTCTTTCGATTTTGATGCCTCTATTGGTATAGGAGTTGATTCTTTGGATTTTGGTGTCGGTGGGTTTTTTGCAGTGGCTGATTTTGTTGATGTAGGAGTGGAAGATTTGGTGGTTTTGGCGGTTAATTTTGGTGTAACCGCCTTTGTGGTTGTTTTTGTGGTGGATTTTGGTGTGGGCGGTCTTATAGTAAGGGCTTTTGAAGTTGCAGCCTTGGTGTTCTTTCTAATCAATGGCACTTCTTCCTCTTCGTTCACATCTTCCTCCTCCATCACACCTTCTATTACAAACTCAATGACCTTGTCAACCATCTTCTTTGTTTTCTTTGTTTCAATTTCAGGAGATTCACTAAATTCTTTCTCAACCAATCGTGTGCTTCTTCTTTTCGACATGATGAGACTAAATATTTCCTCGGTTTTGAGCACAAAAAGAAGCACTTTGAACAATGTGAGAGAAAGTAAGAAGAAGAATTTAGAAGAATTAGGTTTTTTGTTTGAGAGTAAAAATAGTCGAGAGATTATATAGAAGATAAAGAAAATAAGAAAATGAAATGAAGAAGGAAAGTATGATCAGAAGCATATATTTGTAAGAGATTTGAATCAAAACGGTTATCTTCAGAATATTTGAAAGATATTTGTCCATTCAACCAAAAAGGCAGTTGCCATAAATACAACGTCATCATATTTATTTGCAAAAGTTTGAATTTTTGAAAATAAACTGAGTGACTAAAAATAGCCAGCTCATGGATCTAGTTCCCTAATGGTTTGCAACTGGTCTGTCCCTAATTACCTTTTACAAGATTATGCCAAGGCACTTGGGTACTAAATTGATCAGCTCAGCATTGCATAAGAACTTTGTGAGGCCTAAAAAGCATAAAGAAAAACAAAACAACAATATGTACATGTTGACATCATTTGACTAGCCAAAGGGACAAGTCAAGACTTAAGAGCTCATTGTCTAATTTTAATCATACCCAACAAGGTACGAAGCTTGATGAACATTTCTCTGCTCAAAGGTTTTGTAAAGATGTCAGCTAATTGATCTCCTGACCTGCAAAACTCCAATTCTACATTACCTTTTTCAACATTGTCCCTTAGAAAATGATGCCTAATCTCAATATGCTTGATTTTAGAATGTTGGACAGGATTTTTCGAAATATTAATTGCACTTGTGTTATCACATAAGATGGGAACACTGCTGAAACAGATCCCAATATCCTTTAGTTGTGACTTTATCCACAAAAGTTGAGCAAAACATAAAGCTACTGCAATATACTCAGACTCTGTTGTGGATAAGGCCACATAATTTTGTTTCTTAGATCCCCATGAGATAAGATAGGAACCTAAGAAGTGAGCCTTTCCAGAAGTACTCTTCCTGTCAAGATTAAAGCCAGCAAAGTCAGCATCTGCGTATCCTATAAGATTCATCTTGCTACCTTCTGGATACCATAGACACATATCATCAGTACCATTTAGATACCTTAGAATTCTCTTAACAACCTTTAGGTGAGATTCTTTAGGATTGCTTTGAAATCTTGCACACAACCCTACTGAAAACACTATATCTGGCCTACTGGTTGTTAAGTAGAGCAATGAGCCAATCATACCAGTATACAACTTACCCTCAACACCCTATCCCTTCTCATCAAGGCTCAATTTTGTAGAAGTTGGAATAGGTGTTTCATAGGATTTGCTGTCTTGCAAGCCATATCTTTTCAGCAACTCCTTGAGGTACTTCTGCTGATGAATCATAATTCCATCCTTGGTTTGCTCGATTTGAAGTCCTAAAATGAATCCAAGTTCTCCCATCATACTTATTTCAAATTCACTTTTCATCAAATCTGCAAACTCATTACACAAATCAGGATTAGTAGCTCAAAAAAAAAAAATCATCTACATATATCTAGACCACTAGCAGATCAGTTCCCTTTTCCTTTAAGAATAGTGTCTTATCAACTGAACCTCTCTTATATCCATTTTCTAAAAGAAAACTGGACATCCTCTCATACCAAGCTCTGGGAGCTTGTTTGAGACCATAAAGAGCTTTGTCAAGTTTAAAAACATCGTTTGGCAAGTCACTATCCTCAAATCCAGGGGGCTATTGCACATATACATCTTCTTTCAAATAATCATTAAGAAAGGCTGTCTTAACATCCATTTGAAAGAGTTTGAAGTTCATATGAGCTGCAAAAGCAATTAAAATCCTGATTTCCTCAAGCCTGGCAACTAGAGCAAAGGTTTCATCATAATCAATTGTTTCCTGGCTTTGTTCCTGACTATAATACCTGCATCATCCAGTTTATTTTTGAACACCCATTTAGTTCCAATAACAGACATGTTTTCCTGCCTGGGCTCAAGATACCATACTTGATTTCTCTCAAGCTGATTGAGTTCATCTTGCATGGCCAGAACCCAATCTGGATCCATTAAAGCTATCTTATAATTAGTTGGTTCAACATTTGAAAGAAAAGAATCGAAAGCACAAAATTTTTGTAGAGCAAAATTCCTTGTTTGTACCCCTTTGTTAATATCACTAATGAAAAGATCAGAGGGATGAGCAGACTTGTACTTGAAGGATTTGTTCATATCAAGATTTGCATTGGTGCCTTCTAATGTTGAACTGGTTCCTGTACTGGTTCTCCCTGTTTCATTGTTATTTTGAGCAGGTGAACCTGGTTCTATAGTGGTCTCAGCTGCATTGTATTCATGTGGTTGAGCCTTAGAGTCACTATTTCCTTCTCTTACTTCATGAACTTCTTGAGTTTGTGCTTGACCAGACTCTTCCTCTCTAGAAGAGTTGTGTGGTGAGTCTGGTTCAGCACCTTCTACTTCTTTTGCTCCTGTAAAGTTTAGCATGCCAGTTTCAAATTCATCATCATCAACCTACACATGCTTGCTAAACATATTAGTTTCATCAAACAGAACATGGATACTCTCTTCAAAACACAGGGTTCTTTTGTTGAAAACTTTGTATGCCTTGCTGTGTGAAGAGTATCCAATGAAAACAACCTCATCACTTCCGGGATCAAATTTGTCCAAGCTTGATTTACCATTATTGTGTACAAAGCATTTACAACCAAAAACGCATAAGTGTGCAATGTTTGGTTTTCTTCCCCTAAGAAGCTCGTAAGGTGTTTTCTTTAGTAAAGGTCTCAGCATTACCCTATTTAAAATATACCAAGCAGTACTCACAGCTTCAGTCCAGAATTTCGAGGTAGACCACTCTCTAGAAGCACTGTTCTTGTCATTTCTTCTAGAGTGCGGTTTTTCCTTTCAACCACTCCATTTTATTGTGGAGTTCTGGGGGCTGAGAAATTGTGAGATACACCATGATCATTACAGTAGGTCATGAAGCTGACGCTGTCAAATTCAGAACCATTATCAGACCCGATAGAGACCAGTTGATGATTAATCTTGTTTTGGACCTGTTTTATCAAGATTTCAAATTCTTCAAAGGTTTCATTTTTAAGCTTTAGAAATACTGTCCAAGTATAATGAGAGTAATCATCAACTAACACAAACACATAGCTATGGCCATTTCGACCTTGTACACGCATGGATCCACACAAATCCATGTGCACAATTTCGAATGGTCTAGTAGTGCTTACAAACGTCTTTGGCTAAAAAGAGGACTTGACATGCTTACATTGTGCACATTCATGAAAAATATGTTCTGTAACAAACTTAAGTTAGGTAAACTTGTAACTAAGTTCTGAGAACGCAGTTTATTCAGCAAGGAAAAACTTACATGTCCAAGTCTCTTGTGTCACAGCCAATGATCATCCTCCATAACATTGAGACAAGTGGCACTGGTCTTAGGAATCTGACTCAAAAATGTTATGTAAACATTATTGTGTCGGAACCCCTTACAGACCAGTTCCCTTGTTTCAGTGTTAACTATGTGACAAAGATTTGTTTCAAATTCAACATGGTTTCCTTTGTCACATAGTTGAGATATGCTCAAGAGGTTATGTTTCAAACATTCAACAAAATATACATTATAAATTGCTTGAGAAAGCGTCTTACCAACCTTACCTATACCTTTGATCAAACCTTTACTATTATCTCCAAAGGTGACACTTCCTCCTTCATAGGCTACCAGTGAAAGAGATAGACTTTTATCTCTAGACATGTGTCTTGAGAAACCACTGTCCAAATACCAGAATGACTTTCTTTTCACTCTAACCTGCACAAACAAATCAATGTTTAGTTTTAGGAACCGAGATTTTCTTGGGTTCCTTGTTACTGGGAACCGGTTTGATACTGTCCTTTCAAACCCATATTTGTTATACATTTGTCTGTCTAGTTTTATCATGTTTTCCAGTTTTAGACAAATTACGTGTGTGACTCTGATGATCATGAGTTCTTTGAACATGAGACTGATTTTTCTTATTATGTTTTTGCTAGGTCCATCAAGTTTCATTAACATATCCATTCTTACCACAGTAGGTGCATACATGCATGTCTGTTGAAAAAACATACTTACCTCTCTTGAATTCAGAAATCCAAGTCTCATCTCTCCCCAACTTTTGGGGCTGTTGGGAACTACTTCAAGAATACCCTAATCCAAACCTCATAGAGTGACCAGGTTGTGAGGTCAGGATGTTTAGAGTATTTTGAGCATCGAGCAACCTATTCATCTGTCTTAGGCAATCACTCAAATTTTGTTCCTTGATTTCATATTTCTTAAGCTGAGCTTCATTGTATTTAGCAGCAATGGCAAGATCAAACTTTGCCCTATGAAGCTCATCCTTAAGTTTTGAAATTAATTCAGGATCTGGTTCAGAAGTGGTCTGAGTATTCTTGCCTTTCCTTAGTTGAGATATTTCAGCTTGAAGATCACTGATTTTAGTTTCATATTCTAAGTGTAAGAATTCAATATCAACACCTTGATTGTCTGAAACAACATTAGGGTTGATATCGTTTCTTAACTCAGATATTTCAGCTTGTAAATCACAAATCTTAACCTCATATTCCAAACATAAGTTATTGACATTAATACTAGAACTACTTGTACTAGCAAGAGAAGTTTTTAAATTCACATGCTCTTTGAACAATTCTTCCACATCATCGACCATATAATTATATGCTAGAATCAAGTCAGAATGTTCTAGAGTAAGTGATATCTGTTTAAGTACTTCGAAATTTATATCTTCAACTTTTGCCTCCTTAAGCTTACTAAAACTTCTTTCATTATTTTGATAAAAATCTGTTTTTGAAAAAACTGATTGAGGTTTTAGCATCTCAAGTTCTATATTCTTCGGATCCAGACTTAGTTCAAGCTCTGAAATTTTTTCTTTCAATTCTGTACAAATAAGTTCAAGCTCAGCAGAACGGCAGTCACTAAGATCTAGTTCGAGTTACTTCTCTTAGTTTCCTTTTGTTAGCTTTATAAGCAGCATTACCTTTAACATTTTGTTCTATAGCGGCATCCATAAAATTTAGTAACTCATCTCTATATAAATATCTCATTTGTTCTTGCATATCAGAAATAGTTATCTGTTCTTCATTAGAAGAGCTGCTTCCAGCCATGCGACACATGTGTCGCTTCTTTCCTGAACTAGTCTGCCTGTGGTGTACTTCTCCCAACAGTGCAGTCAAACATACTAGGGCTTCTTCCTCCTCACTTTCACCACCTGAGTCAGAATATCACCAGGCAGCAAGCACGACTCTCTTTGTCATCTTTTTCTCCATTTCTCCACCCTTGTCAGTTTTCCATGCCGGACAATCCTTGATCATATGTCCAGTTTCACCACATCTGAAGCAACCAGTGCTAGTACTGGTCTTCTTCATGTTGCCTTTGTTCTTCCAGGATTTTTCCTTATATTGAGATCTGAGGCTTCCTTCAAACCTTCTTGCCATGAGACCTATTTCATCTAGATCTTCTTCATTTTTTCTTCTCCCTTCAAGGCCAGCCCTCAGGTTTTGGTTGTTGCTTCCTCCTTTGTGCTTACTAATATCTCATGAGTCATTAACGACCCAATAAGTTGTTCTACAGTCAGAGTGATGAGATCCTTGGCTTCTTTGATTGCAGTAACCTTAGGCAGCCATTTCCCTGTCAAACTTCTCATAACTTTCCTAACCAAATCTTCACTAGTGAAACTTTTGCCAATAGATTTTAGTTCATTAATAATTGACATAAAACGAGTATACATGTTTTTATATTTTCATCTCGATTCATATCAAAAGCTTCATATTTACACATAAGCATATCTACCTTAGATCTCCTGACTTCGCTACTGCCTTCATAGGCCAACTCTAGAGTTTCCCATATTTCATTTGCAGTAGAACATGCTAAAATACGGCTTACCTCATTATCAACAATACCCTGTTGAAGAAGTGACATAGCCTTTGCGTTCTTCTCGAGTGTCTTAAGATCTGTACTAGTGTATTCACTCTCCTTCTTCTTTGTTCTATGAGCGTTGTTAGCCACCTTCTTAGGACCATTTTTGATTATCATTCAGCACTCATAGTAAGTGCCAATGACAAAGTTTTGCATGCACTTGTTCCACCAAGGATAGTTTGTTCCATTAAACTTGGGCAGCCTTGATCTAGAGTTTCCGTTCCTCATCTCTTGATTATTCATATTTTCTTACTTCTTTAGGTGTTAAGCTTTCAAGAAGTTAGGCTCTGATACCAATTGAAGGTATAAGTGACACTCAAGAGGGAGGGGGNGGGGGGGGGGGGGGGGGGGGGTGAACAGCGGAAATAATAAAACAATAAAATAAACAACAGCAAGATTTAACGAGGTTCGACTTCTAATAAGTCTACGCCCTCCACTCACTCACACTTTTATTAATCAACTCAGAATAACAAAAGAATTACACTCAATCAATTATGCACCTATGCACAATATGATCCCCCAACTTCCACCAATGGAAGTTCGACTCAACCCTCAACTATGACGGTTCCAATAAAGATGATCCCAGATTAACTTCCCCAACAAACTGAACTCTCAGAATGCTCAAATTACCAACCTTTGTCTCTCAATAACAATTAGCCTAAATGCTTACAAAAGAGAGAATATTAGGACCTTAATGCGGTTATGTGCTTTTTTCGAGATTGAGACTTAGAGAGCACTTTTGCAAATCGTAATCTTCTGTTTTTGTTCGTGCATAAGTTGATTTTGGTTGTCTGCTAGCAAATCTCCTTAATAAGCCTTTGGCTAGTACGTCATGTATGTCTATAATTCCAGGGAAAATATTCTCACTGATTTTATTTGAAATCAAATAAAATCAGCACAATATTATATAACCTACTTGCCATACTTAGGAATATTTGCCTTGCATACCAATCCAAGCATCCGTGTTATTTTTGGAAAACAATTTTGCGCGGAAAGAAACTTTCCTAAAATACGGATGTGTGAAGTAAACTCTAGGGGACTGGTTCAGCACTGTTCCCAGACTGTTCCGGTCAGCCAAGTTTACTTATAATTATGTATGCCCAGTAACTTAAGTTCCTTGTCATTCATAATTAGTGCATCTCTGTAATCTCAATCTTTATATTGCATATGTAAACCTTCATACCACTTGCATTGCGTCTAAGACCTAAGAGTTAGACTCTATGAGCTTGATCTTCATGCAAACTTCAAGACTTGGCTTCTCGAGCTTTATCTTATCATCATTGAACTTGTTTCTTTAGTGCCTGCTCATGCAAACAGAAACTTGCATACAATATAATAGTTCAATGTGGTTTGTCATCATTCAAAACAAAAGCTAGGAGCTCAACAAATCTCATTTGTAGCCTCGTTTAGTTGACTTCATAACTCCTATTACGCTACTATAACACATAAAACAAACCGAAAACCATGCGTAATAACTGAGGAAGCATATAATTAACATTTAAAAGCTCTAGAAATCAACTAAAACCGCTAAAACTCATCCACATCATTAATTAGCACCGAGGAACGACATTTTGAGCAAAATAAAGCCACAAACTCAACTATTAAGCATAGAAATCAACCGAAAATGAGAGGAAAACACTATATAAAATATGTATATAAAATTCCCCCAAATCAAACCCCTGCTCATCCCGAGCAAACACAATAAATTAAGTACGCCCCCATATAAACAAAATAACCATTTCAACTCAAGAGAGCATCCAAAGACATACGGATCAAATCCAACCAATCAAGAACCCAATTACCGTCCTTCCTAAATACGAGTTTAACAAAACAAACCAAGCAAGTTTAATGGATCGATGACTAGAGTAGCTCACAAGTGGTCACTCCGCACATTTAATGATGAGCTTATTTCAATGAAGCTCTAACCCTCAACTTCTAACCAAAGATGGTATGAATTGCCAAATGTGTTTAAATGTAAATTTAGGAACCCAAATCCCACATCTTACACCTCATGCAAGTGTTTAAGGGTATCGACTCATCCTAAATGTTGACTCGAAATGCAATTAATACTCTATGAACTTGACAAAGGATTCAATTCACAATAACCATAGCAAGTGCACAAAGATTGAAAAGGACTTTAATAAGCTTGTAATGTGGCTAGGGTGATAGGTAGTGATATAGAATGAGTTCCTGGTAGGGTCACTTTCTCAATTTACGTGGAGTGAATCCTGGAGGAATACTCATTAGATGGACATATGTAGGCTCGTTCACTTCCCTAGCACGCTCTCCTAGACACCTGCAAAACAAGGGAATAAAATCCTTGTCGAATTTTCCCCCCTCTGATGCTTAAGTAAGAATTTGTAGGAAGATTAAAGTAAATTAAAGCAATTAGTGAGTCATTTAATCTAGAGAGAGGTTCTAGAGAGAGATGTTCACAAGTTTTGTAATAATTTGAATGCCCCCAAATGGTGACTTCATGGCCTATTTATAGGCTTTTCACCTTGGTGGCTTGCCAATCACAATATGACACTTGTCGCAATATGACCGGTCTTGCTTTCTCTTTTGCCCTCATAGGCCTTTTGCATTTGGTCCCTTTGGTTTAAATGTCATGATACCCAACTTTCGAGCAACGAAATAGGGTGCGACAAGTGTCGCTTCTTCTTTCTACTTGAGAATGGACACGTGGTCCAACAAAATATGACACGTAGTCACGTGGGTCCTACCGATAGTGGTCCCCATGTTTCCACGGGGAAATGCCAAGTTCGCATTTTAAATGAGTATGTGGACACATGGCCCACTCAACGAATGACACAAAGCTTCCCTTTGGCATGCCACATCTTTTGCCCCTCTGACGGGCTTGTGGATCCATAATCCACTACCCATTCGCTTTTAGAGTAACTTAACTCAATCTGATTGGGCTTGTGAAGCCCATTTCCCCTTTTCGACTTCTGTGTTTATTGGGGGAAAGCGTACAGTTTAAATTTTCTCCTCTTTTTTCCCCTTTTACTCTTTAAATAGAGGTTAGAGATAAAAAAAATTTCACATTTCATTCTTCATTAATTTCTAGGGAGAGAAAGTGGTTATTTTCTTTGAGAGAGGTTGAGGCGATTTCAGGCAAGGCAAGGTGATTTCAGGCGAGACAAGGCAATTTTAGGTAAGGTGATGTGATTTTCCTACGGTGAATTCTCCTTAGTTTAATCTCCAACAACTTCTTCTTAATTCAGGTAACTATTACCTGATCCGGCTTCTTCTTGTCTTTTGTTTCAATTTCTTTTGTTTATTCTATTCTTGCAAGCATGTTTTCTAGTTCGTCTTCCCCTCACAACGCAAATAATCCATTTCAATTAGTTCCTTGTAGTAATAATGCGGTAGAGACGGGTCAGGGTTCATCTCCTAGCTCTTAATATTCTATTGCCCTAAATATTTTTTCTTCTTTGAGGTCACCTATTCTTCCATTACTTCATGTGCAGGAGGATATGGAAAGAACTAAACAAACAGCCAAACGAATTTAGATCGATAAGAACCCAGCAGACTCCATCAAATTGGTGGAGAGATCTACTGATGAGGCCGAATCAAATAGTTCGGCAACTGAGTCGGAGGAAGAGGCCACTACGCCTTCTCGCAAAACCACCATCTCTCCCACACCTGAAATAGCAAAGGTGAGATGGGAGGCCATAAAGGACATTAACATTTTCTATTATGGTGACTCTTTCATCAACAAAGGGAGATTCCGACTAATTCTCCCTAAGAAAGGGGATTCTCTTCTTGATGTACCAGAGGGGTGCTTCGGCATATACATGGCCATGATCGACATGGGTATTTCCATTCCTTTCTTTCCTTTCTTTCTAAATTTCCTTAGATGTTATGACCTAGGGTTATGTCAACTAACCCCTAATGTATGGCATCACATTGTAACTTATGCATCAGCATGTAAATTAAACAACTTAAAACCCTCTTCTGCCGCTTTTGTACATATGCAAAACTTACTAAAGCTGGCGGATGTAAACATGGCTGGTTTACATTGGGAAATGGTGAGGATTATATTACAACCGTAGAAAAATCAAATATGGCTACTTTATGGAGGGGGGACTTTAGTTTTATCAAACATAATGATGCCGAATTCGTTGCTAGAATGAATAAGTGGAATCTAAGGCCGAAATATAAGGGCAAAGAGTGACCAATCCCCCCAAACTAAATGACAATGACTTAGCCATATTAGAAATTTTCAAGAAAACCACCAAAAAATGGAAAGGGGTGGGCCATGAGATCCCCTCCAACTGGATCCCTTTTAAATACCTTTTCACTAACTACAAGTTTCTAGAAGCTTGTGGATTAGTGTATGGTGGTAATGCTGGTAGGTCTTATCATTTTTCGTTAAGTCAATTTTCATCAAATTTCATCTAAATATATAACTCAGTGTTCCTTTTGCAGAGAAAGCATTAAGCGAACTTCCAGATGAAAAGAAGGGCAGAATGGACCAGTAAGAGTTCCTTCGACATTTGGCCCAGTCGAAAGAAAAAACTCCCCAACAAAAGAGACAGACTACTAAGGTAAAATGTCTTTGCCAAATGTTCCAAATATCCATGGCCTCTCATGAGACTCAGTCTCATAATGTCATGTGTTTTCATATCATACCGAATGTTCTAAATTTTCTTTCTATGTCATTTGATTCAGTAAGATTGATAACCATGGTATAGCTTTCACATTCAGTGTCGTATTTGACACCGAATACGCCAAAATTAGATTTGTCTGCGTTCATCTCGATCTTATTTAGATGACCAAGTTCTACATTAGTTAACAATTGCATTAATCTCGGTCTTTTGTAAATCGACACTCATTCGGTATCTTTTACTGCCACCGGATGTGCCAATTATTATAAGAATTTAGTTGAACTTGGCCTCCCATAAGGAGACCGAATTAAATGTGTTCAAGTGAGGATTTAGAACATTCGGTGTCTTCATATGGCAGCGGATGTGTCAAATTTAATAAAACTTAAGTTGAACTTGACCTCCTACAAGGAGACCAAATTGAATGTGTTCAAATGAGGATTTGCCACATTTGGTGTCATCATATGACATCGGACATGTTAAATCTAATAGAACTTAAGTTGAACTTGGCCTCCTACAAGGAGACTGAAATTGAATGTGCTCAAATGAGGATTTGGCACATTTAGTGTCAGCATATGATACCAGATGAATGTAATAATGTAGGCATTACACTCGGCCTTCCCCTTAGGTGCCGAGTTTAATATGTTTACATCAAATTTTGTCACATTCGGTGTCCTTTATGAACTGAATTTGAACTCAGTCTCCACATAGATGACCAAGCCAAATGTGTGTAAATTTACTTTTGGCACACTCGGCGTACTTATGATATCAAATGAGTGATCGTATTCTAATAACTTTTTGAAAAGATAAGTTCAATTCAATTGAATGAACTTTTGGCACATTAGGCTTATGAGTTTAAATAACTTTACAACTTCATGCAGATATCCCATAGATAACCGAGTTGAATAAATGTGAATGAATTTTTGACACATTCGATATCTTGTAGATTTTTGGTATTTTGATTTCTTGAAGCCTTGTCTTATACAATCGTTTTATTTTACAGTCAACGAGAGATACCCGGCCTTCTATGCTGGGAAAAGAGAAGAAAGATAAAGGTAAGAAGAATTTTAAAGCTCTCCCTACCAAATGGAAAAGAAAGGAGAGTGCATCTCCTCTCTCCAATAACCCATCTAAAAAACGAAAGCCTTCGACTTTGGCAAGCTATGAGTCTACACCAAGCTCTTCTCCTGCTCACCCTCTTAGCACAAGTCCTGCTTTAAAAGAGGTTGCCTACTCCAGAAAGGATAAGTTTACTCGTTCTTCAGGTGGCCAATTAAGGGGCTTTGTCTTTGACAATCCCTATGAGGCAGATGAAGTTTTGTTGAATCCTGTCTAACAAGATAAGGCCAAACTTGCTGGACTTACCATTGGGGGTGCTGATGATGATCCTACTTTGAGAAATCCAATCGACCTACCCCCACCGGACACTGATCCAACAGCCGGAATGCAAAAGACCACCAAGAAGAACACGACCCTTGAATACCTTGAATCAGCAATGGGATCAGGCATCAAATTTGTTCGTCATGTTGTTACTAAAGTCTCAAGTACTCGTGTTGGAGACTCCATTATGTCTCCTAGAGATCCACGAGCTATAACCATTCCCTTTCCAACTACAGATGTTGTTGATTTTGACAAAGACTTCCTTGACGAAGAATGCGACATTCCCTCCACCTCCAAAACTTTTGACTGCAATTATAAAAAGGAGTTTTTTGTGGAAGTTCTCCGTTCTGGAGATAAAGAATACAAGGAATATTTGAGAGGTATCATGCATGGACTGGTTGGTCCATGCTTCAACAGCTGTATTGAAGTAAGCTCTCCTTTTCAACACTTAAAAATTTTCAATGAATTTTCTGTTTCTACACTTGGTGAATTTTTTGTTAAATTTCCCTTTAACTTAGCTTGTACACCCCATGTCTCACATTTTAATTTTTCCTTTGTAGATCATCTTCAGACTTCAATATCTCCAAAAAATGGTTGGTCAAACAAAAAAGGAGAGAGAAAAAGATGCTAGAATGCTCACTGTTTGTGAATCCAACTTATGTGAGAAAGTTCGAAGGATTCAAGCCGAGAATTCACATGCCGTGAACGAGTTATTTGCCTATTTGGGTTAAGCCAAAGGACAGAACTTTGTCCTGAATAAGTGGAATTTAGAGCTTTGGAATGAGCTTGATCAATTAAAGAAGGAGCTGGATGTCGAACATATACAATCTGACAAGGTTGTTGCTGAAGTGAGGGCTGGGAAGGCCGAGAAGAGGGCTAACGAACTGGAGGAGCAGTTGAGGGCTGCTAATACCAAAGTCGAAAAGCTGAAAAAGAAGATAGAGGAGGAGGTGAATGGTGCAGGATAGTTTTCTTTCCAAAAATATTTAGAGGGTGAAGAATCCACCAAAGCTAGGATTGCGGAGGCTTGAAAACTCGGTGTTGAAGAATATATTCCACTCAACTACTTTAAGAAGAGATTGGAATATGTCAGTCAAGTCCATCTGGACAATCTTTTTAGAGATGCCCCTCCTACACCTTTCAGCTTTTCAGATGTTAAGGTTGATGATGAAGAAGCCTAAGAGGGTGATAATGCTGATGTAGATGTGCGAAAAGATGATGATGCCCATGAAGTGGGTACTGATTAAGCCACCTCAACTTTCTTCCTGATGCCTCCCTTCTCTTTTACTGAAATTAAAATGTATTGACTTGTCTGATTTGATAACAATGGTTCAAAACAATCTTAAGTGTTAAAGTATTTGTGTCTGATGTGCACTTTACATTCTCTAATGTTAATGATTATTCACCTTATATTTCATCATCTTCCTTGCTATTCACCTTATTTTACATCCATGCTTTTAATTTTCATGTTATTTTGAGATGTTAGTAACCTACAGCAACTCGATTACAAATCCTTATATAGATTTCTAAGTCTTACACTTAGAAATTTATAAGTTTACAAATTTGTAAGATCTCATTTGAAGATTTATAAATTTAATTCTGAAAAACATAATTCCTCACTTAAGTTTTAACAACATAACTTGGAGAGGTATGAAATAACTTAGAATTTTATAAAACTTAAGCTTATGGATTTATAAATCCTGACTTGGAGGTTTTGAAAACATAACTTAGCTTAGAAGTTTACAAAACCAAACCTCACTTATAGATTTATTAAAATTTATACAAATTTCTAAGGTTAATACTTAGAATTTTATAAATCCTCATTTAGAGCTTTATACTTAGAGAGTTGTGATTTTAAATAAAACCTCATACAATTTTCTAAGCTTACTCAGAAGTTTTGAAAAAACTTTACTTAGAAGCCTTTAGAAAACTTTATTAAGAAGTTGTTGCATCCTCCAAGTCTCCTTCATTGGTATAAACACCACTGACTTAGTAAGCCTATCCACCACAACCCATGTGGTATCATATTTATTCCTCAACTTGGACAAACAAGTTACAAAATCCATTGATATGATTCCCCTTTCCATCCTAGTATTTCAAGTGGTTCGAGTTCTCCTTGTGGTCTTTTATGCTCAAATTTCACATTTTGACAAGTAAGACACTTGCTCACAAATTAAACCACTTCCCTTTTCATCCTAGGTCACTAATACACCTTCTTCAAATCCTTATACAGCTTATCGCCTCTAGGATGCACTGAATGCGGTGTATTATGACCTTTCTCCATGATTTTCCATTTTAGATCTTCGCACT
Organism: Suaeda aralocaspica; assembly: GCA_016808085.1. NCBI lineage: Eukaryota > Viridiplantae > Streptophyta > Magnoliopsida > Caryophyllales > Amaranthaceae > Suaeda > Suaeda aralocaspica. The sequence goes on from PYUH01000216.1 coordinate 366,789, forward strand.
TCTGTGGTACACACCACCTTCCTTTATATCTCAAGCTTCCATCCTCATGGATCTGAAAGTCCTTAGCCTTTTCTGCTTTCAATTTCCCCTTTATTCTATCCAATTTCACATCTTCCTTCTGGTTCTCCTTAATCTCCTCAAATATTGTTGGTTGGAGGCTAAGATTGCAAAGTATTCCTTCCAACTCTCCCTCCTTCACTATTTCCAAGTTCATTCTCTCCATGTCTCTACATAGTTCATTAGCTACCACTAAAGAATTCACTCCATGCTTCTTTTGACGGCCTAAAGCATCCGCTACCACATTAGCCTTCCCTTCATAGCATTGGATATCTAAATCACAATCCTTGATCAACTCAAGCCATCTCCTTTTTCTCATGTTTAAATCTTTTTGAGTGAAAAAGTACTTTAAGCTCTTGTGGTCCGTGTAGATCCTACACTTTACTCCATACAAGTAATGCCTCCATATCTTTAAAGCAAACACGATCGTTGCTAGCTCAAGATCGTGAGTAGAATAGTTTGCCTCGTATGGCTTCAATCGTATTAAAGCATATGCAATCACCTTTCTATTTTGCATTAAAACACATCCCAAACCATTTTTAGAAGCATCACTGTACACATCATAAGAATCACTTCCATCTGGCAAAGTCAGCACTGGAGATGTTGTCAAACGCTCCTTTAAGGTCTGAAATGCCTCTTCACACTTATCACTCCACACAAACTTACAGTCTTTCTTCATTAACGACGTCAACGGCTTAGCAATTCTCGAAAATTCCTTCAACAAACCTCCTATAATAACATGATAATCCTAAGAAACTCCGTACATCCATCACATTCTTAGGCGTAGACCATTCTTTTACTGCTTCGTTCTTAGCTGGATCTACTTCAACTCCCTCCTTTGACACGAAATGTCGCAAGAACACTACCTTCTCCAACCAGAGCTCACATTTCGAGAACATAACATAAGATTTATTCTCCCTCAATAGAATCAAAATTGTCCTCAAATGTTCCACATGTTATTCCTTACTCTTAGAGTACACCAAAAGGTCATCAATGAAAACAACCACAAACTTATCCAAGAACCATTGAAAGATTCTATTTATTAAGTCCATTAAAATTGCTGGCGAATTAGTTAACCCAAAACGCATAACAGTGAACTCATAATGCCCATACCTCGTACGAAAAGTCGTTTTTGGTATGTCCTCATTAGTGATTCTACACTGATGGTATCTTGACCTCAAATCAATCTTTGAGAACACAGTTGCTCCTTTTAACTGATCAAACAAGTCATCAATCCTCGGTAAAGGATACTTGTTCTTCATCGTCACCTTATTCAACTTCCTATAGTCAACACACAACCTCAAACTCCCATCTTTCTTCTTTACAAACAACACTGGTGCTCCCCAAGGGGAAGCACTAGGCCTAATGTAACCCTTCTCCAACAACTCCTGTAACTGCTCTTTCAACTCACTCATTTCCGCAGGTGCCATCCTATATGGTGCTTTGGAAATAGATGTTGTTCCTGGAACTAAGTCTATGGTAAAGACGATCTCTCGCTTCAGAGGCATTTTCGGAATCTCCTACGGAAACACGTCCAGGAAATCTCTCACTACCTCAATGTCCCCGGGCTTAGCAGTCTCAACATGATCTACTTCCCTCACACTACAAAGGAAAATTGGAAGACCTCTTTGCACAAATCTAGCAAACCTCATTATTGACACTATTTTGTTGTGTTTTGGCCTTCATGCCTTCCAATAGCTTACTTTCTTACACATATTAATTAACTAACGAGATCTTCACTAGCTCACACGAAATCTCATCCTTATGCTTACTCAACCAATCCATCCCCTGAATCACTTCCAAGTCACCCAAATCAAACTCAATCCGTTTAGCCTTAAACTCCACTCCCTCAATTTCAATTAGAACATCCAAAAATCTCCTTGAACAATGTACTTCTTGTCCTGATGGTAACACTATTGACAAATCTATTGTATCTACTTTTCCCAACACAGGAATTAACTTTTCCAAAATCTTAGTGGATACAAAATAATATGTTGCACTAGAATCAAACAAAACATTAGCAAGAAGAGAGTTAATAGAGAAAGTACCAGTAATTACATCCTTACTAGCATCAGCTTCACTTCGAGCCATCACATTCAGCTTTCCGGTACTTGAGGTCTTAGTTTGACCTCCTCCATTTCCACTTCCATTTTTATTTCCGGTTTATGGTGTTTCCTTTCCTCCCATGTTTCCTTAGAAACCCTTCTCCTGACCCCTAGTTGAGTTCCCTTTAAATTGAGAACCTTGTCCTTCCTTTCCCTTGTTCTTGGAGAAGCAGTCATACTCACGGTGTCCAAGTTGTTACACAAACGACAAGTCACTGGGTTCCCAGCACAGTCCTTTCCTGGGTGATTGTTACGACACTTCTTGCAGAAGCACACACGACCTCCTTGGTTAGCCATCTGGGCCCTATTCCCATTTCAATTAGCAGGCTTCCCAAAGCTTCCCCTATTACCCTGGAAGTTATTGTTGAAACGAGGTTTCTTAAATCCACCATGACTCCCTTGTTGGTTAATGTTTTCTCGACCATCCTTTTTTTCTCCCTCGTCTCACTTTCCTTCAGCACCTCCTTCTTCTTCTGGTCTAGGGCATACAGATGTGCAGCCCTACTATATAGTTCATCCAAAGACTAAAAGACTCAAAGACTTTCCCGGCTAAATGCAATTGGATCTCTAAGGGTAACCCTTTGTTAAAACGACTAGCCTTCAACTTTTCGGTTGCCACAGCTTCCTTAGCAAACCTAGACCAGTCTATGAACTTAGAGTAATATGCAGTAACAGACATACTCCCCATCATAAGCTCTGAAAACTCATCAGCTTTCTGTTTCGAAAGGAACACATGATAAAACTTGTTGCAGATATGTTCCTGAAACACATCCCATTGGAACCCAGGCAAAGCCCTAATCATAGCTTCATTTTGTGACCACCAAAGATCAGCTTCTCTGCTCAAATAATAGACTGCATGGTTCACCTTAAGCTCTTCTGGACACTCAAATGGTCCAAACAACTTGTTATATTCCCTCAACCATCCCTCTAGAATAGTTGGATTGTGCTCTCCTTGGTTAGTGGGTGGCTTACTTTGACAAATCTTCTTGAAAAGTTCCCCAGCAGGGTCATTACCATTTCCATTTCCTCTAGCAGCTAATTGTTCACCTATAGTAGCTAATTGCCTCACTACATCATTCAGCTGATTGTTGTTGCGTTCAGCCATCCTATTTCTTCTGTAGAGGGAAAAGACCTTTATATTAAACTATGCCTAACTCTAAGTTAGGATAACATAAACTTATAACATAAAACATGTTCTCAATTCGTCTAACAAAAGAAGTTTTCATTGTTGTAGAGTGAATGATTCACTTAGTTTTGATTGTTTACACAACCATTAAAAAAATAATAAAGCACATAATATATAAAAATAATTTCCTTGGTTTTACTTTACTTGAGGCTTCATTTCCTAAAAGACCTGACTCATTTATTACTTCATTCCCATAAGAATTCTTATTGATTAATTCCTCCTAATAATTCCTTATGGCTCAATACCACTTATTCACGAAAATAAACAACAATCTAAATTGTTCAACATTCTAAACATTAACAATGCTAAACAATATTAACTAACTTAGATCTATAATAGAACTCCTAAACATTAACATTATCCTTTTTATCCTTTGACATTACATATTTCTTAGGCATAAACTCAGGATCATCCATCACATCATCTTCCATATCCTCCTCCATATCTTCATCCATATCTTCCTTTGGATCAAGCTCTTCTTTTTCCTCAGAATCAAATACCAAATCTACATACACAGGGATCACTAGATTTGGATTCTCGATCTCACAGCACGAGTTATCCTTCGATTCATAACTCCGTGAACTAGAAGTAGTTTCCTTCACAGCCATCTCATCATCTTCCTGGTCACTTGGGCTTGGTGTGGGTGGGGTCTCCTCACTTACATTCGACTCCTGGAACTCCTTCTCCTTCCTTGCAATATAACCCTCCAGATTCCTCCAACCGCAGCCCCATTAACCAATTGTATCTTTATATTTGGTGTAATTTGGAAGTCCTCCATCAAAGTGAAAGTCACCGAACTTCACCTTACTATCCAGGTAGGGTGGACAGTTAGGCAAACAACTAACAATTAGGGCCGACACATGATCAGGTTGATCCCACTGCGGTAGCTTCAACACTGTACTCATGTACCAACAATAAAATCGTATCTTCCAGACATATTGAGGTGGACTCTCATAGTCCCTATTTTCCAACGTCCCCATCTGAGTATCCTTACTAGGCATGCTATCCAACATCCTGCACAACACTTAAGACTAATGGACCATCCTTCCCACAACAAAGCCAACAGTTCTACAACCTGGTGGCTAACATACAATTTCTTTTACACATAGCTACCCACATAAGCAACATTCCAACACATGTACTTAAATGTGTGAAAGAATAGAAATAAAGTCTATCCTATATGCCCAAACTTCCTACCCAATCTCACCACATGATATTAAAGCAACAACACATAGTACATACCTGAATTCCATGCATACCTACACAAATAATTAATTTTAAAAACATTTAGTTTTCAAAACTTTCTATTTTTGGAAATTACTATTTTTAGAAAAATTTCCATTTCTAATAACTTTCCAAAATTAGAAATTTTTCATTCCCAAAGTAAAACTTAGGGTACCCAAAAACAAAAAAAAAATATTTCATTTCGAAAACTAAGCTCTGGTAACCACTTTGTAACACCGTGGAATTTCCTCACTTCCTTCTTTAGATTTTCCAGAAAACGTATTATAAATATTACAGAAATATAATTATTAAAACTCCTAATTAACGAGGAAAAACCAAAACATTACCGCCACCTGATAACAGCTAAGGCATTTATCAAAGTACTACAGCGGAAGTCTTTAAAACCAAAACCAATTTAAAACTTGAACTCAAAAACAATCACAAAACTAAAACCAAACCAACAGCCAAAAGAAAATGAACTTGAAACTTTATTACACTTCGGAACCATATTAATGGCCCTTCAAAACGAAAAACATAAACTTCGAAAAAAAACAACATCCAAATAATAGTTAGATAACTCCATAAGCAAATAAATTAAGAAACTATGAAGACTACACAACAAGCACTCTCACTCCAGCTCAGCATGAATGACTTATGCCTACCTGTACCTGTAGCTTTTCTTATTCTAGACAACTACTCGCCAATAAGTGGGTCATCGTAGGGCCAAGTCCAAGACAAAGCGATGCACACAAAACAAATAGTCAACAAAGCTGAGTACATAACTACTAAAGACTATGCAACAAGACTAAGATAAAATAAAAAGAAAAACATACATACATCTTACCGTTGACAACTTTTCACCTGTTCACAGACTCACTTAAACAAATTAATTATTATATATAAACTTTGGATTTCGCATCGAACGGGTTTCCTTTCCTTTGAAATCACCCTATTAGGCACCAACTTGGGAGCAACTCCAAGAAGGTATTACCTATGTCACGTACAGTGACAGAATTTCAGCGCATTAAAAATATAGAAGAGTACAATGTCTTGTACTCCGATTAGAAGTCATAGATCACTGTTACGTACAACTCCCCCCCGTTGTTCATACTCAAGGTATATACGTTCCAAGAGTTTTGATGCAAATCCTCTTTCACATTACGTGATTAACCGGTTTAACAATGTTATGTCTCACATATAATATCACATAAGCACATGCATAAGATCAAGCAAGCCGTATTATTATCTTTGGATTAAGGTGATTCGAAAATAATCACATGTGTGTCCTTAATTAAACTAAACGTCCTTTACCACACCTTAACTATGAGTGGCTAACTGTTTACTATCTCCTTGACCACACATTAAACTGTGACTGGCGACATGTATAAAGTAATTGCTCATTACCTTCTATTAACTGTGTGAATAAACATTCACAAACTACTTTTCTTGTTGATTAATTAACTAACCAACTTAAATAACTTCCTTTCTTCTTCAATAAGCTATTGGCCAATTTTAAACTGATCATAACATTCCAATTTAATCTTGAAGAAATTATGTTAATAAAATATGGAATGTCAAAACAAAATAATATCATGTTTTTAATTCTTTCATAAACTTGTCATACATGACACTTTACAATTCAATCAAGCACAACAACCAATCATAAAATATCGACAAAGCATGGATTCCAATTTATATGTTTGTCTTTAGTACTCACGTATCTTGTGTTGTGGTGGTGATCCGCCACAACTTCTAAAAGTAGACTAAATCGAAGTTTCCTACATAGAGAAAACCGAAACTAAATTAAAACTTTGTTGACTAAGTTCTACAACAACTCTAAAGTAGCTTTTACATTGGAAACTTGTCCAAAACATTCCCTATATGTACTCTATTCAATTCCATACTTTATTTTAATTTTTCTATTAAAAAAATGATTTTCAGTAATTTTCCAAAAATGGCAGCTTTGTAAACCTTCTTAAAAACACTATTAAACCTTTCTAAATATCATATTTTGATCATAAAACACTATAGTCATGTCCTAAGATCATTATACAATACTTAGATGCATTAAAAGTATTTATAACTTACTATATTACATGTTACTGTTTTTATTGGGCATAAATATGTGGTAATAAAAATTTTCATCTTTATTTATTCATTAAAAACTCATAAAAACATCATGAATTAATCATAAAACTCTTTTACAATCCACTAACATCATGAATCAAATCTATGCTTTAGAATAATTTTTCATAAAACAAAACATGTTCAAAATATTTATTCTATTGATTTTCATGATTACAAAATTTGGACAGCAATTTAATTTGTGTTTAATGCCTTTAAAAATAAGTCTTAACTTCACAAAATCATGATAAATTTACCCAACAACAATTCATGATCATAATATTGAAGTTTAAATCATTAAAAACCATAAAATGAAGAATTTCAAAATTTTAGAAACCCTAATCTTAAAATTTCATGATCAACAAATAAATTCATGCTTTAAACTAATTCATAACTTCATTAAAACATAATTCAAACTATAGAAACATGATTAATCATAAATATAAACATGGATTTTGCAAGATTGAATCAAAAAGAAAAGAAGAAGAATTTTTTTTTTAAATTCCGAAAATTCTAATACCGACGAGGGAGGAGGGGTGACCGGCGAGGTGCAGCGGCGGCAGCAAGGGCGGCTCTAGCGAGAGGTGCGAAATTTTTTATTTTTTCCGAAATTTCGAACTTTTTTTTTCCGAATTTTTTTTTCTTATCATCTCTTTTTCTCTCTAAATTTTTTAAATCCTAAATCCTCAAGTTGCAAAATAAATCTGAAAATTGGGATTTTTAGGGGTACTTATAGGCCTTAACGTAGGTTTTGGTGCAATTCTAAAAATTCTATTTTAGAAACTTTTCAAATTATTTAATAAAACATAAAATATTATTTATAAAAACAAAATAATTATTTTAATTAGAATTTATTGAAATTTCCTTTGTTTTCATATTTTTATTGAATATAGTTTCTCAATATAAATATTAAACATACATATAAAATACGAAAATAACTCCTTTAGATACGTGAAAATATGGGGTATATATTAAAGTCTACCCTCCATAAAAGAAGTTTCGTCCCAAAACTTTATGTAAATTACGACACTATGTTGTAATAGATTTTAGACATTTAACTCGATCTTTGCTTGACTACTTTTTAGTGAGCAGACATAAAACTTTACATAAAAGTCATAAAAACTCATAAAAACTTTGCGTAATTGAGGGTAAAAACGCGCGAAACTAGATCTCACTCTACCCCCCTTAAGAATCCAGTTACGTCCCCGTAACTCTAGCTACTAACCTAAAATAACTCTGAATACTTTTCTATCATCATATCTTTTGCCTCCCAAGTAGCTTCTTCGGTTTCTTGTTAAACCACTACACCTTCACTATTTTGGCACTTTTCCTACGAGTATCCCGGACCTTACTATCCAGGATCTTAATTGGCTTCTCTTCATAGGTTAAACTCTGGTCTAACTCTATTGCTTCGGGTTGTAACACATGTGACTCATCCTGAACATATTTTCTTAGTTAAGACACAAGAAAGACATTGTGAACTTTGCTCAACTCCATTGGTAATGCTAGCTTATAGGCAACTTTTCCAACCCTTTGCAATATCTCATAGGGTTCAATACATTTCGGGCTTAATTTCCCCTTCTTTCCGAACCTCATTACACCTTTCATTGGTGATACTTTCAGTAGCACCTTATCACCAACTTCAAACTCAACTTCTTGGCGTCTTTGGTCAGCATAAGACTTTTGTCTATCTTGTGCTGCTTGAATCTTTGCTTGTATCACCCTTACTTTATCAGTGTTTTCTTTAATCAATTAAGGTCCTTGAATCACTGTCTCACTTATGTCACTCAAACATAAGGGACTTCTCCACTTCCTTCCATACAAGGCCTCAAAAGGTACTATGCCAATACTTACATGGTAGCTATTGTTGTATGAAAACTCAATAAGATCTAAGTGATCCTCCCAGTTCCCTTGAAAGTCTATGATAAAAGCTCTTAACATGTCCTATAAAGTTTGTTTGGTGCTCTCCGTTTGTCCATCTGTTGTTGAATGAAAACCTGTACTCATTTTCAACGTTGTACCAAAGTTCTCCTGGACACTTTTCCAGAATTTCAAAAGAACCCTTGAATCCCTATTTGACACGATATCCTTTGGAACTCCATGTAGCCTCACAACATGCTTAATGTAAGCCTTTGCAAGTTGTTCCATCCTCCAAGTCTCCTTCATTGGTATAAATACCGCTGAGTTAGTAAACCTATCCACTCGAACCCATATGGTATCATTTTGATTCTTGGACTTGGGCAAGCAAGTTAAAAAGTCGATTGATATGAAATCCCATTTCCATCCTGGTATTTCAAGTGGTTGGATTTCTCGTTGTGGTATTTTATGCTCAAATTTCACTTTTTGACAAATAAGACACTTCCTCACAAATTCAACCACTTTCCTTTTCGACCATGGCCACCAATACACCTTCTTCGAATCCTTATACATCTTATCGCCTCTAGGATGCACTGAATGAGGTGTATTATGACCTTCCTCCATGATTCTCCGTTTTAGATCTTTGCACTTTTGTTGTACACACAACCTTCCTTTATATCTCAAGCTTCCATCCTCATGGATCTAAAAGTCCATAGCCTTTTCTGCTTTCGATCTCCTTAATCTCCTCAAATACTGTTGGTTGGATACTAAGATTACAAAGTATTCCTTCCAACTCTCCTTCTGATGTGGCACGCATGCCACGTGTCAGCATAATAATGGGCCACGTGTCCATTAAAAGACCAAGTGGCACTGCCACCTGGCAATGACTAGACCTCCATGGTGGGCTCCACACGGCCATGTGTCGTTTTAAGATTGGGCCGCGTGTCCACAACAAATAATTAAAAGGAAAGCAACCTCCGCCACTTGTCGCAACCCTATTTAAGGTTACAAGGTAGGATAAAAGGAAGAATTTGGGCCTTGAGGCTTGAATATGGAAGCCCATGAGGCTTAATCAATTATCAACCATTAGACAATGACAAATGTCATTCTCCTATTTGTTAGCCTCCAAACCTAAGGGCTATAAATACCCCTCAAAATCATCATTTTGGGGACATTCACTAGTACAAAAATTACATTTTGCTGCCCCTTATTTGCTGCGGTTTTTTGGGATTTTATAAAAACCGCAGCAAATAATTAGCTGTGATTGGTAAAGAGTATTATTTGCTGCGGTTATTGTGTAACCGCAGCAAATAATATTTTTTTGCTGCTGTGTACGATTATTTGCTGCGGTTTATAACCGCAGCAAAAAAGTTGCAGATTTTTTTTTCTTTTTTTTTTTCCCGTTGGGACTTTCTTTTTCTTTTCTTATATTTTTCAGCAGTCCCACGAGTCTTATCTTTTCGTTCTCAGTCTTTCTTCCTTAGCTTTTTGCTCTCAAACCTAATTACTTCCTCTCAACTCACACTCAAGCACTCACACTCAAACCTAATTACTTTCTTCCTTGCCCTTACCTGTCGCCGTCTCTAACCTTCCTCGTCTCCAAGTTTCCTCGTCGCCGTCTCCAAGTTCGCCGTGTCGAAGTTGTTGGTATTTGTGCATGTTCTTTGTTGATAATTACAAACTCAATAGATGTGTAGTGATTGATCGATTGATTGAGGCTTTTGTTAAATGATATGTTTTCAATGTTAGTGAGGATGAACAGTTGTCTTTGTCCATGACGGTCTATTTGTGGTTTTGTTTATACTGGAAAGTATTTAACTTTCCAGGTTTTTGTTATTTGTTTGTGGCTTGTGCTCATGGATCTCTTGATATTTTTCTTCATTTGTTATGGTATGTGTACAATTGTGCCAAGACTAATATAAATAGGAAGGGAGGGGTGTGCTGTCACTGTAGTAATCAGCCAGTTAGGGGATATGGTTGGTAGAGAAAGGGGGCCCTAATGTGAAGTCTAAGCCGTATTCTCATCAATTCATATTCACCTCTTATTTCCCATGTTTGCATCTAGGCCCTAATCTTGAGTGGTAGTATTGTTCTATGTTGTTATAGCATTTAGCATTATAAGAGGTTTCTTATTCCTTTTCTACTTGGAAGTGACATCTGTTTTTGCTTTTGAAGTGGACAGACAGCATGGTGACTGTCTATCTCCTCATCCACCAATTTATATTCCTCTAATAAATAACAACTGTTAATCACGTTCATTATTGTATATTTAGGTGAAAGTAAGTTTTTGAGCAGACAATTAATGATATCATAGCTAATAGAAATGATCAGGACTAATGTTTCAAGTACCAAGTTAAAACAAACCACAAATAAAGCAGTTTTAAATATTCCACAAAACTGGAAGATGTGTGTAAGTATTGCAACAAATTTAGATAGGCTTGACTTATTGTGACTGCCTGCCTCTAATAAGCGTCGCTTTCATTAGCTGTTCTTTCCAAACTAACACCGTGGTTTTTTAAGTTTAGTACTGCCTTATCGTAGCAATTACACAATTCACAAGTTTACACATTCAAAGTGAAATCTATTCGCCAAGGGCTCGTTCGTCAACTCTATTGTCAATATAAGCTATAACTGAAAAAGGGGAGGAGAGTGGTTGTAGTTTTCTGCTGGCAGGTTACTTACACACACACAAAAAAGACTAGTATGAATTAGATTAATGGGCTAAGGATAGTATAATAAATTAAATCATATGACCAAAAAACATTAAACAGACGGTAACACTGAACGGACCCTACGGTGTTTTATTTTACCTTTTTCTTTCTCTAGAGAGCTTGACACAAATCACAAAAGACATCCTAAGAAAAGAATGGGACAGGATAGCAAAGAGACAGCAAGCTGATGATATATGTTGTTTATTTACACAAAACAAGTGGGGCGGCTTATGGAAACTGAAAGGCCAAACCATTGATATGATATAAGCCTCATTGCATGTCATGTATTCATTACCTGCAATGACAAATTTAGTGTGACCAACACCTAAAATTAACCATCTAATACATGACTAGCTAGTACAACAAAAACAACAAAAACAGCAAAACCAGCATAAACCCTTCATTCATCTGTCATCCCAAAATCAAAAATACAGCAAAAAAAAAAATTAATCAAACAGCAAAAACAGCAAAAAACCCTTCATTCATATGTCATCCTCAACAGCAAAAATACAGCAAAAAAAAAAGTTAATCAAACAGCAAAAAGCAAAAACAGCAAAACCCTTCATTCATCTCTCATCTTCACGAGCATAGTCTCATCCTCTTTGTAAAACCCTTCATTCATCTCTCACCTCAACACCACACCACAATAACAACCGCAAAAACAGAAATTGTCATGCATTTCACAATTTTACATCCAAACCTAAAAGTCGAATAACCAAACTCAATTTAATTTAAACACAAACACAATTTTCTAAATTAAGAAGATACAAATAAACATCAAATGTGAAGTGAAAATAGCGATAATGAAGAAAAAGATGCCGAAAAATACCGCAAACTGAAA